>JAOUQW010000040.1:5706091-5731898 GCA_028565825.1 Olivaichthys viedmensis | reverse complement strand
CTCAAGTTTCATACAGCTTTTCTTTCAAGCGTTTTCCAGCACTTTTAAGGTCAAGAATTGGATTTCTTGTATAACGTACAAAAACATTTAATGTGGCTTTGGTAAAAAATTAAATTAACCTGTGTTAAAACACACTTCTGGATTGGCATTACTCTCTCTTGAGTATGTGTGTGTGGTGTGTGTGAGAAAGATAGGGAAATAAGATGCTTATAATAAACGAACTGATGCCTGTAATTCATGAATTTTGACAGGGTGGTCAGTTTGATGAGGTGAGAGGCTTTACAGCATTATAATGTTTCTCTGTTCTCTTTTTTTGTCATTACAAAGATGAGACTGTAACCTTTCTAATGACTCCAAAATACATTTATGCCTGCTCCAAATATCAAGAGGCTGCTCAATTACAAGTGACATAAAATGTTTAGCATGCACAGCTAGCAGAGCTGTGGAGCAAGTCGAATGGCTCCACTGAAGATGAGACATTCATTAATTTCATTATAATTTCTGCCAAATGCATAAACATCAGAGAATCTGGAAGAAGTTGTGAACTTTCACATTTAAAACCTTGAAAACATAACTTTAGAAATCGAGCATTTTTAAGACCTTCAACCATCTGTATGAACCCTGAGTGCTGTACAAATTTATATGAAACTCTCTTTTACTCTTAGATACTACACATGAGCTATGATGTCCATGACTTAATGCCAAATTTTTCCAACTCTCTCGATTCTACTAACGCTACTGATTTCACTAATCTAAATAAAATAAGTGGCCGTCTGCTTGCCTTGCCCTCTCCACATTTGGTGCCAGTCGTGACGAGGCCGGGGTCGGGAAGGTCCCCCTGGCCGTCCTGGGTGCTGTACACATATGTGCCACGGCATTTCACCTCGATGCCATCTGTGCGGATGGTGGTGTCGATGGACACTGCGTTGGTGCCCTTCGGCTTCTTGGCAGCACTGTGGCACTGGATCTTCCCACATTTGGCATCACTATGGAAAACAGTATTGTGAGTGTCAGAAGTACAATGAGATGCTTTTCTCAAACAGAATTCAGATTGCTCCTAATTTATCCGTTCCTGAAGCAAGCATGTGAACGGCCAAACTGCGGGAGATTATTCTGCCTCCCTGATACTGACTTGCCAAGCTTTATAATAGAGACAGTTTTACTGAGCTGCTCCCTATTATCTGTCTGAAAATAGGGAATGAATAGAATGCATGAAAGAATAGTTTCATCCATGAAGTTTCACCATAATCAACCATCTCTTTTGACCAATCTCAGCATGCTTCTTTCTTTTACTCACCTCTTCTCACATTTTACATAATTGCCATGTGTGTCCTTGCCGCAGTTTCCGAAAGCGTTTCCTGCTGCATTCACATCCTGGAAACAGGCATCATGTGCGGGCCGTGCACCTGAACAAATCACATTCACTTTTTCAGTTTTGTTATATACCCATTTATTATATAACATTTATCTTAATACAGACCCATTTGCCATTTGGATGAACACTGGAAATTACACTGGACCAAAGAAACGTGTGTTAAAAATTCTCTCTAATTTCTCTACATAAGCAAATCATCATTAATACTGCATGTGTCAATATGGGAATATCTGTTGTGTGCCATGCACATGAAGCAAGCCATGGTGACTGTGGAGAACACAGATTGCGTGTCTGTTCTGATCTGTGGCTTGATGTCAGCCTAGAGGTCTGACTGGACTGAAGCCCGCATCCAGCTGGAGAGGAGCTCTGCCACCAGCAAATTCAACCAGCGTTTGATCAGCGACGCTGAAATGGCCCCAGAACTGCTTAATTAAGGGAGCAAATTAAAACAAATTGGTGCTTCTCGAGAGGAAGGCACTGAATTAGGGATTTTGTTTTTGAGCTCTGCTTCTGCACATGGCTCAAACCAAAGGGCTGATGCAAATGACAAAGCCAAATCACAAAGTTCAAATTCAGAATTACTGATGTGTAAAATCTATGTGCCCATTTCATGATTGTGAACAAAAGCCATATGTCCAGCCAGCTACATTATATCTACCATCCTCAATCATCTGATGGGAGGATATGATGAACCAGCCGGCTGAAAATATTAGAAAATGACTAGCCTTATTCTGCATAATTTAAACATCTGTCTTCACAAAAGGACCCAAAGTGCTTTAAATAGGAAAACCAACCCAAGAGCTGTGTTTGTCAATGATCTGTAATTAATGGAATTTGCAATTCATAGATGTTGTTTTCACCCAAGTTTAATCTGCCAATTTAGTCAGTCCATTATGAAAAACACGTTAAGCCCTTGAAGTACTTATAATTCTAGTTTTGCTATACATTTAATTTGTCCTTTGTTTAACAACAAAAACACTCATTAGGCCAAATGCATGGCATCTTTTTTTCAGCACAAACTCAGCTATAAATCTTACTGATCTTTTTGTCAGTTTAATGAACTGTATGTTGAAGAAAAAACATAAATGCATCTTTAGAAACTGTTTTTGAAACATTAAAAACATTGTTATTGAAATGATTCAGCAAAGTAAAAGCATTAACTGAACAAAAAGAAAAACAGACAAAAGAAAATCTCAATTACATTGAAACCTTTTAAAAACTTTACAAACACATTTGTTGGATTAACTGAAACTTAAAATCTGCTCTTTCGAAAGTTTTACAAAATTCTTACAACTTATCTCTGGAGATAATTGTGACTTCAGAGGGTTACAAATGAAGAAGGCATATAATTTGATATCACTGTATTATTAAAATATTGTACTTCTATTATATTAGCATTGAAAGGGAAATTAGTATGGCACTATTCATTTAGCACCTCATAGTACAGGATATGGTTCGAGAAGTCGCAATGTTAGGTGACTATTTTAACCCAAGTCAATGTATGATGAGTGTAGGTTCTACACTGAAATAGCTCTCATCTAAAATACATTCTGCTGATATTGCATGAAGTGTGTGTTCTCACCATAGCCCCAGAGCTGCAGGCACTGTTGCTCATGAGTGAGGCACATGCCGTTATAGCAGTAGGCATGGCCATACTGGCACGAGGATCCATCCAGGAGGTAAACGTTAGCAGGGCAGTAGGGTGATCCGCCTGTGCAGTACTCCGGGAGGTCACATGCGCCAGCCGCACCACGGCACATCGTGCCTGCCTGCTTCAGCTGAAAGAGGGATGAAAGCAGGGTCAGATGTGCATTTGCATAATCACATTTGTCTGTGTTACACATTTAGCAGCAGACTGTTTTCGACAAGCTTGGATATATGCATGGAAATTGAAGAAGAGAGTGCAGGGGGAGAAAACAGATAAACTGGAGACAATGTATCAGAAGTGTGTGTGTGTGAGTGAGAGAGAGAGAGAGAGAGAGAGAGAGACAGAGAGAGAGAGACAAACAGGCAGAAAAAAACCAGGAGAGACACACAATGAAGAGTGATTCAGAACAGAAAAGGATATACAATAGAGGAAGTGAGAGGGCCAAAGGGAAGGAAAGACAGACTGAAATAGTGTGACGACAGTCAGAGACCTTGCAGCCTTCGCAGCAAACACCATGGGCACACTGCGCATCCTGCTTCAGGGTGCAGTTACTGGCATGGCAGCAGTCATTCGTACACTCCTGTAGGAGGATGAAAATATACACACAGATGTAAGCCACCTCTGTGCTTTTGTTACAGGCTGCTGAAGCACATCATTGTGTGACCCTGTACCCACACAGTCAGTCACTTAGCACAAGTTGAGTTATTCACAGCAAACTCAACACTTATCCGACATACATACACTTGTACCACCTGCGCATTGACTGTGGGTGGCGAACAGAATGAGTTTGATCGCTGTGACAGAGTAAGTATATAGGAAACGAAAAAAAAAAAAACCTGAATGCCGGTAGTCAGGTGATGATGCATGTTACTTCTGTGATGCAGAGACAGAAGACTGCTCGCATACTGAGAACTTTTGACAGCCATCAATTATACAGTCAACACCCAAATGTATGGAGAATTTATTTAATTTTATCAAGCTCAGTGTACTGAACATAAACAGATGTGTGCATGAACACACACACACATACAAATGTTATGCAAAGTTCCCACTATATCTTTTTCCTCAAATACAAAAAAGCAGGTGGTAAGAGACGAAGCTCAGATAAGAATAATTAACACACCCACAACAATGCATAGCAGGACCAGCGCCAGCAAATCTGTCTTGAGCTGGAGTGTAAAAGAGCCAGATAAGCGTGGTGTGTTGAAAGGTTGCCTCGAGCACACATCTAACAACAACACACACATTCATTTCCTCCTAACACAGCCTGCAGATACCTTACAGGATTGTAATGGTATATGTAATAAATAAATAACACAACTCTTTTTAGCATAATGCACAGTGTAGATAGTGAGGTATATAGCAACCCTAATAAAGTGCAGGTGCTAATGTATAATTAGGAGTGTCTACCCAATTCTACCTACACCAGATGGTAACCCATCCATCCATAATATCAGCCCTGACAACCTGCCAATTGCAGCTTTGCAGGAAGGTGAGATTTTTCTTTCCCCTCCACGTTTCTGTCACCCATTGTTATGTTTCATTTTTCTGACTTACATTTTGTGTAAACGCACTTTGATTGACCATTCACTCCCATTGTTCATAGGAAATTAGCCATAATTAATTCTTTTTAAATGAACAAGCATTGCAATCAGACTCTGAAATTATCTTTCATCACCTCTCCCTATATAGAATAATTCACTGAATAGTGCAACTTTTGTTAATTAGATGTGTGCCTGTATTTGTATAAATTCACATAAACATTTATTTGCATAACCCATGTTTAAACGCCCCGTCAATGTTTGTTGACACTTCTATGTGTGCGTGTGTAGCTAACCTCTGGTTCACCGCAGTCACATTCTTCCCCTTCCTCCACAAAGCCGTTTCCACACCTCTTCCCCCCAACCAGGTCCTTCATGTTGGGCATGTTGAACAGGCACATCCCCCCTCCTTTCTGGAAGTAGTTATCCAGGTCCTTCTTGCTACAGCGGCTGAAGACTTTAGGGAAGGGATGCCTATAAGGGCATGTAAAATGACACTTTAATTAAAGGAGGTTGGATAAAGGAACATAGATGGAGTCTGGCAAAATATAGGCCATTTCTGGTTTTTCATTTGGGAACATGTTGGCCAGGACAGAATAGCCTGATGTCTCTTACCCTGTAGCTGCTGCCATCACACAGCCTCCCTGCTCAGCTGTGGCTTCCACACAGCAGCCCTCGTGGTCATGGCTCATGCCAAAGTTATGGCCAATCTCATGGGCCATGGTGGCAGCTGCCCCAATGGGCAAATCCGAATGATCCTGCAGGAATTACAGCATTTGTGGTTAGTTCTGCATTTAAAAAAATGACAGAGCCATATCTCTCTCAGAAGGGGTGCAGAATGTGGTCTGGCATACTTATTGCATGTGTGAATCAATTTTGTAATCAGTCAGAACAAAACAGCCACTTGAAGCATTAGACATTTCTACATCAATCATAAGCTATTAGCAGCCACTGGGAATAAGCAGACGCTACGGGACGAGCAGCCACTTGGAATATGCTGTCAATGGTGATTAGGTTTGGGGAGATTACAACATATCCCTGTGCTATTAGAAGCCATTAGAGTTAGAAAGGGTGAGGGCTGTTTAGGATTCTGAGGATGTTATAGCTGCATTCCCTGCATTCCCTGGTCAAACCTCATCCAATTGTCATCTTCATTCTTAATTTTTCATACCAAATAAGAGAAAATCTATTAATCTGTAAGACCTTTTATATAATAAAAATAACTATTCAGCAAACATGTCTATTTATTCAAAGTACATTTTATCTCAGGTCTTCAACTTCAGGGCGTCTGGTGTGTCCTTCTCTGAGGTTCAAACATGCTCGCAGCACAAGATCTCGCTACTTCAGAGTCCTGGCTCCTCAGTGGTGGAACGAGCTTCCCCCTCCACTCCGAACAGCTCCATCTCTGTTCCTTTCGCAAAGGTCTAAAGACTTTCCTCTTCCTACAGTATCTAGGTTAAAACCTTATTTTCTCTGCACTTACCTTTCATTGATTTTGTATTACTTCTTGTTTTTTAAATTTGTTGTATGACATATGCACTTAGGTTTAAAATGGTCCTATTCGTCACTGATTGTCTCGTGTATTTTTATGTAGTTAGGGGTGCAGTTGTAGTCTTTAGTACCTTGAGCACTCTAGAACTTGTACAAACTAGCATTTGCCTCATGTCCTCCAGGTTATGAATCCTTGCAGATTCACTGGGTGCTTGGCATCGCTGCGTCTTCAACTGTTTGCACGCTTTGTAAGTCGCTCTGGATAAGAGCGTCGACTAAATGTAAATGTAAACGTACGAGTGTTAGTGTATCATTTACACAAAGTTTCTACTGTTTTCGTCATTACTTGCAGGCATGTTACTGTACACTGATAGGAAAGGGTGGGGCGGGGTCGTGCTCTCGATCATCAACAGACTTAATGTGTGCATTTTGGGCAGGGCTGATGATTTTGATCAGATAGGGCTTCAGTCCCCTTTTTTTCTCCTGTCTGTTTTTCCTACTGCTTAGAATAAGGTTGATTTTGTGATTACAGAGGACACCTGTGTTTTCACAGACCAGCCACTACCAACCAATCTCCTCTTCATCCACTACCCACATCCAGTACTGACCCTTCCCATTTACACTACCCCATGCCTCGGGGAAACAAAGCAGAGCCAGACAGTGGGCCCCGCTTGGTTTTTGAGTTGGTCATGTTTCTCACTGAAGGAGATCGGCAGGAAGATAGTCAGAAAGTCGGATTAAGCCAACAAAGGCGAACACATGTAGAAGACTAACATCACACACCAATGAGGCATACACGTTATAGGCTTTCTCTCTATAGAGTATATATTAGACTATATATCCTGATATTTTATTCCTCGATACTCAAACAAAGGTATTAAACTATAGCTTTCAGGGTACAAAGCTTGTTACTAGGGTGGTACCCTAAAGGGTACTTTGTACATTTATATGGTATGTTTTAAATGGGAAAATACCATTGTTGTACCTTTGAGGGAACAAAAATACACCTATAAAGTACCTTTTTTTCTCTCCCTTCCATTTAAGCACTTTTCCAGCCTTTCTGAAGCCTCCCTCCCTCTTTAACACAAGCAGAACAGGACTACATAGTCTAAACAAGCCGAATGTACTTTTAAGTTAACGCAAGTTTAACCAAATGTTGTGTCTGATTTCCCCCAGCTCTGATTTGTTGATCCAAATAAAGAGTTATTGGCCACTGAAGTGTTAACAGCCTTACATACCTCCCAGTGTTGTTTAAATTGACCTGGTGTCACCTTACACCATTCACACAGGGTAAACAATTTATAGAATCACTCAGGATTCCTTAAGCTGCTGCTGATGTTTCTAGTGTGTGTACAAGTCTATCATTTACAGATACGGTTCCTACTGTCCTCGTCATTACTTGTTACAGTGATGTGAAAGGGTAGGGTGGAGTCATGCTCTCCATCATCACCCAGGTTCCGCCTAACCTTTGACCCCAGTGTTGGTGATCTGGTCTAGCAGGTGGATTTTCTGATTATGAGTCTGCATTAGTTGTGCTAACCACAGAGACAAGAATGATTACAGGTAATATGGGCTAAAAAAGAGCCTGATGCATATCTAGTCTGTCTTGGTAGCACTGCAGGCTTGGACATACCTTTGGAGTCTTGGCTCTTGGTGGTGTTGTCCTTTTTTATGTCTCCCACCATTTCTACTAATTATCAGGTGTGAACAGTCAATAAACTGCTACAGCAAGGGAATATTTACCACAAACATTATAGTTATTAGTTATAATATTATATAGGCCTTCATATCATGGTAGATTATTTCTCGGCTTCTTCAAGACTCGTGAAGTTTCTGGAAGAGACACCGCCACCCGCTGGGCGTTAATGGATTTACAAGAGCAGCAAGGATTAGGTGAAGATATGAGACAAGGACAAGTCAGAAAATTTAAATGAGAATGATATCTATAGCGCTCCTTCATGTGGTTGTAGTCCTACATGTCATACATATAATGATATTAGTATGCTCAATATTTCTGAAAAACATGGCTAATGGTTATCTGCTCATTGTCTCTCTCTCTGTATGTTTGTATTTTTGCATAATGAGCGCAATTTCCAAACCAAGCCATTAATTTAATATCTTTTAGAATTTACGTACTTAAAATGATTAACTTTAGTAATAAATCTTTTGTTATAAATGTATTAACTCTTATTGTAATCGTATTTACTTATGTATACTTGTTATACATTTATTCAATTAAACATATAAATTAATAAACAATTACAATGTTTAGGTTAAGTAACAAGTCCTGACTCTTGTTTTTATGTGCTTTATTTGCTTACATGATTATGGATGATTATTATTCTGATAAAGGTCAGGGCCAGCACATATAGGCAACCGCCTAAGGCCCTGGTAATGATGAGGAGCCCCAGTGTGGCTTTTTTTCTATAAACTCTCTGCTTATTATTCTGTCATTCATTGTGAAGCATATAATTCAGCAACTACTATGAATTGTATAGTAACTACAGTAAAACTAATAGTAAAGGTTTGTAGTTATGGGAGTTAGAAATGGAAGTCTGGAACAAGTGTCGGAAGAGATAGGTCTATGTTCAACTTGACTTTCTGTGTTAAACAATCCAACACCAACAATTTAATCTATTTCACCCTTTTACTTAAGTGGAGATGAGTGATTTACTCTGTGGACTATCTCAGCCAGTTAACGCAAAGCAAGAATAAAAATAATTTTGGGCACTTCGCCGTGAACTTAATGTTATAGATTGCTAGCTAGTTACTTTGCTTGGTGCTTTCTAGCTTGCTAAAATGCTAAAGTTAAGCTGTTAGCTCACATTTTCATTTAGCTACACTTTTAAGAGTGTGCAGTTTGACATAGAGGGCACGACAATCAATTCTTGCTCCAGATTTTGGTAAGGGTATAACTAATTTGTTGGGGCCCATTTTCAAACGGTACCACAGACTCACAAGTCGGCTCAGAGTTTAACTCATATGCCTGTATGTATAATTATAATTTAGGATCAAGTGAATTTATTCAGTTATTCGTTGGCATTGTGGGAATCAGTTATTTTATGATTACTCAAGAATTCTATATAACCTAAAAGGACTAGTTTCTAATATAGGGAAACTGATTTAATGAAATGATATCAGCAATTGTTCACAAATTTATAGATTCAAGTATTAATAACTGTTGCTCATTAAGTGGACATGATTGATGGTGGGTTTAGAAAAAAGACATGATAGATAACTGATTCTCAGTTACACAATGAAGCAGCTCTCTGTGGGAAAACGCTGAAAGGAGGTGAACAGTCCATTAATTTTAGCAGAATTTTAATAGAACTCACTGACACAAACACACACACACACACACGCACACACACACTCACCATGATGTCAAAGGTATTAACAAAACACACATAGGAATCCAGATCTCTAACCTAAACACAGCTGGACTGTCCACTCCTCCCACACACAGTACTGGAATGGTTGTCTACATGTTATTGAGGCCTAATACTATTTTACATAACCTCCTTTCATCCAACTTGGAGTTTTTCGACATGTGTGCCAAAGTGGTGCCAAAATTGGTGAGTATCTCATTCATCTATGTTAGCTGATAGTTAGCTAAAGATCCATAATAAAGGTTCCTAATAAAGGATGAACTTAAAAAAGGATTCAAATTTCTTGCATTTGGAGATAAATACTGAAAAGTACTTGAATCAAAACAGATGGACTGTTCTAGCCAACCCTCAGCTTCAAGTATATAAACTGGAGATTCTTTAGGTGAAGATCACAGGTGAAAAGTAGCAACAACACTCCATAACCTCAATAATGCCAAATTAATAATCAACAAACTTGTCATGTCTCTTTCACAAACATATTTTAATGGGAGAGACTTCTGAAGCAGTGTTTGCAACCAACCATCCACTGATGTGGCACTGAATTTTTCCTTGGTACTTCTGCCTCGGCCAGAAAATGAGTTATCAAAGACTGAGTCAATCAAACTCTGATCAACCCTGCTCTGATGTGGGGCTCAACGCTTCCTTGCATCACGCCCATCTCTGTTCCCACTGAGCACATGGTGTGACAGTTAAAATCATCACCTGGGCCTCGCTGCCCAAGAACAATGGGTGCCACCAAATCCTTGGGGCCAGCAGGACTGAGCGGTGTGATCCAGAGGGAATCTGTCGGCTCATGGATTTTCTTGGCTGTACTGGCAGGAAGTGAGGTGCATGCTGGGTAGCCAGACCGGTAAGGCCGGGTGGCTTAAGCAGACAGAATTGGTTCTATTGTGTGCATTGTGAGTAGGGGGATTTACGCCACAAATGACGCAGTCTAGTGCAGGATAATGTGGCTGCAGGTCTTTTTATCTTGTCTGCATAAAAAAGGGATATTTTGATAAGGGTAAATCCAAGGCTGAACCATTTTGAGGTCTGATGTGGGGCATCCAAACAGCACTTATTACTCGAGAATACAGATATGTTCACATAGTGTGCATGCACTTTTGTGTTAAATGTGTGAAATAAATACACAGGCATTACAACCACACCAAAGCATAAGTCATCCTGACAAAATTATTAGGGTAGTAATCTTATTCAAAAGGGATAACAGTTAAATGCAGTCCCATAAAGAAGATAGCCTTAAAAAAAACCTTTGAGGTTGTAAAAAAAGGTTGTTTAACAGTTTCCTGTGCAATGTTCAGGAGGCCCAAGTTCCCTTTGTAATAAGTTAGTTTAATTAATACGACATGGTGTGACTGCCATGAAAAGAAAATAATATTTCTTGGCCTCAACTACTCAATTACTTAGTTACTCACAGAAGCATAGAGATTTCTTAAATTGTCAATAACCTTCTGCAAGTCAATGCCACAAATTTCTTTTTACAGCCAAAAATTATACTACATATGCTTTTTTTCTGCTGATCTGGAAGCAAGGTTACATTTTCTCTTAGATTGTTTAGAATTGGGATTTCATTTGGAAAAGGGACAACTTTTGCCCAGTGTGTTATACGTGCTTTGGAGGTAAATTTTAATACCAGAACTGACAGTCTTCTTCCACCTGATGATTATGTAGGACCAAGCAATGGTTCAACAATATCTTCATTACTGTCACCAAGAGGATTTGCTTACAGGTATAAAAAATATACCAGAAGCAAAACATATAATCACAGTACATTGAATTTGTATATGACATTTGACAAATTGAGGGTGGCAATCAGAGCAGTGTAGCTTCCCCACCTTTAGTTTATGTGAACAACTGAGCTCCGGTACCATAATTTAATGGAAATGTAGACTCCCTCACCTGCTAAATCCTAATTTAACCCCTTCATATAACAAAGGGCGCGTGAGCACGCATGTGGCGGCCCTGGGGTGACCCACAATTCACAATTTTAGCTTTTCTTTATGCAGGAGTATTTAATATTTATACCCTTCCAACACACAGTTAGGCCAAATCCCAAATAGCTTCCTATTCAGTACATATGCTTACTACACGGGCTATAACATAATAGAACACTATTTGAGATTCAGCCACATAAAAAGTGACTCTGAAAAGTGACTCTAAGAAGTTAACTACTTACATGTAATTTGTTTTCTATTTTTTAACTTTGATTACATACATTGCGTTTGAATAGTGATATTACTGAGATCCCTAATTTGTGCTGGGTTTTATGACTGATATTAAGAAATCATATTCATTACATCATCTAGGTTTATTAAAATTAACCTAGCAAGGCTACTGAAAGAGAGAGCACACTGGATCTCATTTTCAGAGTCAGGCTGTGAGGTGGTAATTGTGGGTAATGGAGGGTCTCGGTGGGTTGCTGTGACCAGGCTTCCTCTCTCTTCCTGGGCTGTGTGTCTGGAGGCTCACCTTGGCCCTCATTGGAACCAGGTGGTCCTTCAAATTACACCTACTTCTGCATCTCCCTGTTAGCCATTAATTGTAGGGTCTGAAACTCTTTAAGTCTGTGTGTGTGTGTGTGTGTGTGTGTGTGTGTGTGTGTGTCTGTGTTTGGAATGTACTCACGCCCCTTTGACATAGGAAGATTTGAGTGAATCCTGACTACAGACTGTCCTCTGGATCAACTCCACCTATACTCCACCCCCCATACACTCTCCCTGCCTTATTATAGCCTTAAAAAACGAGCTAACGATCAGCTGTCAGTCTCTTTAACTCGGTTGCTGCTCGAAGAGTGACTCCCAACAGCAGTAAATCACCTCCTTCTTTTACTGCCCGCCAAAGGTGCTTCAAGAGGTGCCGTCTGCAAAATTAAAATGCTGGGTGGTGTCGCCACCATATGGCATGTAGTGAGTATTGCAGTTGGTTTGTTCAGGAAGTCAGTTCAGCACTGCACTTACATATCTCTTAAAACAACATTTAGGAATTTGGAAAGGTGTTTTTGCTTGCACCAAGTATATATAATATATTCTCAATAGCTGATAAAACAGCATCTTAGATTTTGAACTGATATACCAATTACAGCTGTACATTGTGAGTCAACATTTGATTTGAGTTTTTAAATCTAGTTCTTTAGGATTGCAGCATGTATAGAAGCATGATAAGCATGACATTTTCTATAGTGATTGAAATTATACTTAGAGGTTACAAGCCATGTGGCCAGTTAGTGAAGATGGTGTAAGTTGTGACTGGCAATGAGACAGACTGGCCTACGGTACATAAAACAGGAGCCAGCCAGAGTTACAGGACAGTCTTTTATCTTCGTGGCCATCATAACGACATAATAAGCAGAGATTATTTTAGCGATGTCTGGAAGACACTTAAATCCAGGTGCTAAGATGTGACCTCCAGAGCACACGCATGACCTCCCGCATTCCTTTTACTGACAGTCTTTACACAGAAGCCTGTCGAGTGGTTACTCATACTCATGTAGTGTGTGTAGCTGTGTGTGAAAGTGAGAAAGAGCATCCCTGTTTTTTATTCGATTTTAAAACACAGCATACATACATCCCTTAAATCACTTGGAGAGACAGAAATAGATGTCCATTGTGACTGACAGTTGGCCACTGTGGCAAAATAAGCACAATTAGATTAATTAAATAAGCATAATTCATCTGTTAACAGATGTAAGGTCATACTGATTTTCTGTATTGCATTCGGAAATATGGTTCTGCACACTTTTATTTAAAACTGCTTTAAGAGGGTGGTACTGTTACTGTCATGAAAAAAAAAAAGATGTCCTTAGCATCTACTGTTTTCCCCACTCATGCTACGCTGAACTGCATTCTACAGAATAGCCATTAACAATCATGTAAGTGAACAGGACAGAGAAAGTTAACATGGTGAGCACTTACTTTCATAAAGTTTACCCAATGTACTCCCAGACTGGTAGCTATTACGCAGTAGCAAAGATCTACACTACATGAGTATTCTATATTGTATTTCCTTTTGTATATATTGCTACAGATACCTCACCCACCTACTAATTTTAAAGGAATGAGCTCTGTTCTTGTGGGTTTTTTTTATCTCAGGGTCACCCTGGGCTTTTAGGACCAGCTGGATCCGGTGGACCTGATGGCTTCATTGGGGCCCCAGGGCCTGTGGGGCCTAAAGGAGAAAAGGGCCATACTGGTCGCACAGGACCCTCTGGACCCAAAGGGGACAAGGTGAGGTTACCTTTAAATGATACAATAATACACATTGGTCCTGACTTACTGACTTTTTTTCCTTATATACATCCTTTATATTACACTCTGAATCTAGATCATGCACAATGCAATCAGAGGCAGTTTAGTACAGTTGTTGTAGGTGGAAGTCTGTTCAGTACCTGTTTTTGCCTGTTTTGAACAGGGTCCAATGGGTGTTCCTGGATTTCCGGGAATCGATGGTGTTCCTGTAAGTAAACTTACTGTTTTCAGACTGCGGCTCCAAGTTCTTTTCCCATTTAATCAAAAATAGTTCAAATTCATCCCTAACTTCTTAGTCACTTGGGAAATGTTACAGCACTGAACTGGAATTGAGCACCCCATTTGCTTTATTTCAAATAAACCCTAGCAGTTCTTTCCTTGCAAATCATGTGACCACAACGATGTAACATGTGTCGCCCATTGAGTCGCCACCTTCGTCCAGTCAGTCAGACTCTGCCACACTGATGAGCATCAATAGTGATCTCTCTTCATAGTGGCAGCAGTTCTTTAGTCTAACACATGGTTTAACGCCATGTTTAAACAGGGTCACCCTGGCCAGGAGGGGTCACTGGGACTGCCAGGAGCAGACGGCTGTAACGGAACGCGGGGCGACCCTGGTTTCCCAGGCGGCGTCCCTGGGAGGCCTGGCAACCCTGGAACTTTGGTAAGTATGTAAAACAATAAGCAGGGAGGACTTGCAGTTGTTGTTTTTTTTAAATTAAAATACATAAAAATTTATTACAAAATACCCCAAATGTAGTAAAATAAACTACAAAATAGTCCAACTGAAAAATTTATAAAAATAAAATACAGTATTTTGTTTTTTGAATATACAGTAATACATTTTGGAAAGGGGACAAGAGATCAGTTGTGCCACTTCAGATGAAAAGGGTGATGCAAGCGTTATGATGTAAATGATGGCTAACATTAGGTATCCTTCAGAAACTACACTAATGGTTAACACTAGATTGTTAAGAACATTACCGATCATCTGGAATTTTATAAACAGGTATTAAACATTCAGTAACAACAGTCATGGTTTTTGCAACATGCTGGAAAGAAACGATGTATCCGTTTCCTCCATGAAGAATCAGTCAGTCATTTGGAAGCTGCTGCTGTTCATGAACTGTTTACAAACAGAAGGTGCTGCTTTTGACAAGTTTTTTGACAAGGCTTAGCAAACTATCTGGCATATTATTGGCTAAAGCTTACAGGTTGTGCGAGATATGATTGTAGTATCACATGACAGTCTTGACACTTCTTTGTCTTTGTTTTAGGGGTTACGTGGTGTCAAAGGGCAAAAAGGAGAACCAGTGTACATTTCTACATCCTCGGTAACGCAGCACCATACTGTGCCCTTCATTTTTTACTGACACTGTTAATGAAACAGTTAGTTAAAGCTTAATGTCTAAAGGGTGTTGTGTTAAAATCACTATTGTGATCTTAACCCAGTGGCGTGCACACACTAACAAACACACACACACACACACACACAAACACTACATAGAGGCTAAGGCTAGAAGTATTGGTAACATCCAGTTCAGGTTTGCCCTGTCTCTGTAGTCCAAGGGAGAGTGGGAAAGTCCTTTCCACTGCTCAGCATTGTTTTGTGTTGTAAAGAGCAGAGCCTCAAATTTTATTGCCTCAGGGTGACACACTCTTGTATTCTCTTCTTTCATAGAGTGAACATGGAGTGCTTTTGCTTGTACTTCATGGTTATATATTTTAATTACATTGGGCACCAGGTCCGGCGTTCTCTGTTTTGTAATTCAATAATTTGAATGTCTTATATGCAACACTGACATAATACTCTTTCCTTCCTATTTTCTCCTTTTTTTTCTCTTTTCTCTCTGTTTAGCCTCCCTTTGGTCCTGTTGGTCCTCCTGGTGAACTTGTAAGATCTATGCTTAAATTTAATAACATTTTACACACACAATGGTGTTTTCTAAAATGTTTTTAATGGTTTAGTCATCCCACCAGTTTGCAGTTTAGTTATCCATCTGGTTTCCAACATCTCCTTTAGTCTTTTGTTGTGTTGCATGACAGAATTGCAGGAGAGGCTAGGAGAGGCCCTGTCCACCCCTCAGCATTTACAAGTATAACTCACCTTTGCTTTATAGGCAACATTTTAACTGCTACACTGAACCCATTCAAACAGTAGTTCTTAGTTTACTGTATGCAGAAATAGAAATACAGTTTTGTAGAAATGTGGAAATAGTTCCTGGTTTAAATATATACGCACATACATTCTTTTTTGCAATTCTTTTTGCAATCTGCACTATATATTGTAATGAAAACTCTATCAGGTCTGCAATAATACAATAACTACCAAAGGTCATGTAATGCAGGAAAATGCAGCACAATAAGAAAAGTGACACCAAATCTCAACTAACTGTGTTGGGCTCCAGGGAACCACTCACCTATGTCCAACATGGTTTGTCCTCTAGGGTTTTCCTGGGCCAGTCGGCCCCTCAGGTCCCATTGGTCCCGCTGGTTTACCTGGTTATGCTGTATGTATCCCACTCTACTGTTTTTGTTTTTTTTACCAGAATATTCCCGAAGTGCTCATACCTGAGACTGATATCATTACGTGTCAAAGCGCAAAAAGAAGAACCAGTGCAAATTGATATCTACCAACACATTGTTCTCTCTCTCTCTTTAGGGCCCTCCTGGTCTGCCAGGTCCTCCTGGGCCAACAGTAAGTTCAAAACGGGCATGTACAATGTGCATTTCAAGATTTATCTGGGAGAAAAAGATATTTCTAATGAGGAATATGTTACACAAACCAAGTCACACTTTTTCTGCATATAGCAGCTACAGTATTCAAATGGGGTCAATTCTAAACTAAGCTTATGCATTTTGCGTGAAATCAAGTAGAAATCAAGACATTTGGTTGGATAGTATGTTATTTTACTTTTTGTTACTTTAAACTGCTCTAGGTTGCTTCTCAGACGTGTTTGCATTAATTTACCAGGTGCTTTGAGATGCCATGAGTAGCAGGTCACATATTTAAGTTCTGCAAATACTTCTGATGCATATTATAAAAAAAGGTAAAAAGGTGACACAAGAATTCCACTGAAAATATTAATGCTTACCAGTCTTTAAATATGAATGTGATATTAATTAAGTTTGTAGCACTGGGTTTATAATCCTACTTATTGATGTTAATCAATAATGCTACAATACTACTCTTGATTTTTTTTAAATATTAAAAACAGCCTGGGGTGCCAACTTGTTTTACAGCCTTGGGCTCCAAAACACAGTTTTGTGTACTGCTCCTTGAGATTTGTATGCATATTTGAATGTGCCACAGCACCAGACTAATTAATTGACTCTTCAGTACAAAACTGTTTTCTAGTCACAACAGGTGTTGTATCTGTATTCCAGCTGTATCTGTAGCTCATGTTTACTATGGTAACCATGGATGTTAGCTTGTGTAGAGGATGTAATGGATGTGGCCTACAAAACTGTTTGATCCACAGAATTAACATTCATAAACAAGTGGTCAACATTTCTGCTTATTTTCTAGGGAAACTCTGGTCAGGGTTACGATGGAGAGAGAGGAGAGAAGGTAATTCAGTTGTTCCAATCTCAATTCATGCACCTACACCAACAAACCAGTTCTCCATTCTTATGTAAAACTCATCTATTTTTTGTATTTCATATAATTTCAATAATCTGCATGGCATATTTAGATATATTTAGATGTGACTTTTATGTGTAAATTGTGTTAGATGGCACTGCATGTGATTGCAAATGTCTTTATTGATATAACTTGCCAAAAGACATACCAGATGGCCTTTTGAGTACCACCTGAGTAGCCTCAGTTTATGACATGCAAAACAATTAAACGAGCTCCATGGTAAAATGGTACCTACAGTAATTGAGTCAGCCTTTTGATGTCATCAACTAAAGAAGACATATTAGTTGATCTGTTTCTTTTTTAATGTGGTTATGTCCATTTGGTGTTTGATCTGTGCTCTTAACCCCTAAATGCATACCTTGTGTTGCTAGCGACCTGTGATCTCTTCCCCCCCTCCACCTTGTCAATTTTTTCCAGTTACACCCCCACCTCCCTGGTATTCCTCAAAAATGATTTCCAATTTCTGTTAGATAAGTTGTTGTGTACAGCATTCTGTAATGGGTAGCTCAATCTGTTTGATAGAGCCTAGCACCTGAAAAGTAGTTATGAACCACATTTTGTTATAACACTAGAATGTATGATGTGGTAGAGATTTTAGGGGTTTGCTTTAGGGTTAGAGTTGGAGCTGGGGCCCGGTTTAGTGTACTATAACTGCTAACACCAATCCCAGTTTTTTTCATCTTAACTCTAAATATGCAGTGTATTGTACTTTGGTTCCTTTTTGTGTATAGGTAGTTTTATTAGTTAGCACCTAAATCAAGTGGTTTATTTTAATATCTTATCATTCCTCGATATTCATAGGCAGTGTTACTGAAATCTCCTGAAATTTCTTAAGTTTCTTATGTGTAATCCTTTTGTTGCATGACAGTTCAGAGATTCCATAAAAACATTGAATTACTATAAGTTCAAAATATTTTCAAATGGAATCTTTGAGCTGCCATGTAGTTTGACATTTTGAGTGACTTGTACCTACGGTCACTGCTCATGCATTAGAGTGCAACATAGGTACAACTCGAACTCATAAAAAGTTTTGGTGTGTGTTTTTGGGTTGTTACCATGTTACATTTTCACGCATTAGCCAGCCACCATACTGTGCTGGTGCTGAATTCACCTGCTCCCACTTCCTGTGTGACTTAATTTCCTTTTGATCTATTGAATGAGAAACTTTTTTGGCCTTGTGGCAGCATGAGAGCTGAAGTTTTTAACCCCTTAGTTTTCAAATTAGAATGAACACTAACAGTCGTTGGACAAAACATTATGCAATGTTTTATTACATAACTCAAACAACTCTGAATGAACAGTGTATGACTTAATGTGTGTGTACTAAAATTCAAATGTCAAATAATTTATAAATAATTGGTTTAGTCCCATACTAATTAATTTCAGGAGTATACATTGAAAAAAATGAGCCCATTTTTTCCATCTCTTTTTCTGTTTATTACTTAATTTTGTTGTTCTTTCCGAGATGTTCCTTCCTCACATCCCTCTCTTTTTATCTTTTGCCTTTTTTCATAACCTTTTTGTTTTCTCACTCTTAATGTTTTAACATTTTTTTCTTTCACTGTTGCTGTTATCTATCACTGTCTTTGGAGTAACTTTCTCTTCCTCTGCTTATCTCTCCATTTCTATCTCTCTCTCTCTCCACCCTCTCCTTCACACACTCTCGGGCTCTAATGTGTATTCTATGTGTGTTGTGGATCTCAGGGGGATGCAGGTCTGCCAGGACTCAGGGGTGCGCCGGCTGCTCTGTTAGGCTCACCAGCTGTAAGCACAATCAACAAAGGAGAGAAGGTAACACACAGGGGAGCAGTGATGCCATCCCAGGGAGGGGCTCTGCCAGGGGGAGAGTGCTGCATGATGGGAGGAGAGAGGGCCGGAGTGACAACTGAATCCTCAGAAAAACATTCTAACCTACAGCTGCCTAGCTGTCAGCCACTAAACTACTGCTCACTAATTGACTCTAGATTACCAAGAACAGATGCCAAGAACATCAAGAGAGTGTGCTAGTGCTAACACTAATATAATTCAAAATTTCTGAAGAAATATATATACTAATAAATATATATATCAGTTCATCAGTGAAGACTCCGCTGCTCTCCCTGTCTCCCCTGAAACTCCCTCTCACCCTGGCCTCCCCACCACCCTACCAGGCGTCACAACTTTTGAAACTCAATCTTATACCCACATTCCCCAAACCCTCACCACAAAACCAACTTGCCCCGTCGCCTCCGCCTCCGTCCAGCCATCCTCCCATCCTGTCCTGTGTAAAAACTCTCTCTTCCTTGGTTACCGCATCCAGGGAGACGTGGGCCTGCCCGGTGACCCAGGCCGCCCACTGGTCAATGGAGTTGTGGAGTTTGTTGGAGTTCCAAAAGGAGACAAAGGAACTCAGGTTTGTGCGATGACGCTGCGCAGACAGATCAAGAAGAACGGGGACCAGGACATGTTCGAGCCAGGCAACCCCCTCTTCCAACAGTCCCATCTACTTCTTCAGTCACTTACCCCCATCACACTAAACCCTTCAGGGGGTTTAACACTAGCCCACGTTCCCCACCACCACACTAATTACTGATGCCATAGGATGAACAGTATTTTCAGTTCTCTTGTTATTTTTTAAGATTACGTGGGGATTTTTTATCATTTTACAGGTTTATTTTATAAATGACACTCCAGTGTGTTCCAATCCTGTCCAGTTAAATTCTTTACTTTTAGAATATTATCATACACTTAACATACTGTACGTGTTAGTAAACATTTTGAAAATAGTGTAATAGTTGTCAGAATACTTGTATTTTTTATTATAGTTTTGGCAGATGGGCTGGTCACTTTGTTCACACCATCACATCCCTGTCCCTTCTCAACATTTGTCTCTCTTTGTCTCTCTGTCTATTTATCAGGGTGATATTGGCTATCCTGGTGATCCGGGAATCCCTGGACCACCAGGGCCCCGAGTAAGTGACCAATCACAGTCAATATCTTTTTTTACATTAACTCTGTGATGTCTTCTGACTATGGTACGCTGCTTCATGATCAATGGATGGATGGATGGATGGATGGACAGATACATAGATAGATAGATAGATAGATAGATAGATAGATAGATAGATAAAAAGCCAATAATATTGTAAGACATGTATTATGTAACAGCATGCCTTAGCTTTTGAGACTGTGACTATTTTCACACAGCATGGAAAAAAAAATTTGGTATTGCATGCCAGATCCTATACACTAAACCTCTTATCTAATGTGGGATTTTCCACATTTCCAGGGCCAATTTGGTTACAAGGGGGAATATGGTGAGAAGGGAATTCCCGGACTACCTGGCATGAGGGTAAGTTTGGTTGCAGTATTGTTGTCATACCATAGTCATACCATGGAGCAACTATTGATGTGTGATATCTTGAATTGTAGTTTGATGCAAAGTTGAAAATGTTTGTCCAGTTTTTCCTATCAGGTGTCTTGGTTTTTTTTGTAGGGTCCTCCAGGTCTGAATGGACCACTTGGAGAAGATGGCCTAAAGGTAAGAAATAATAATGACGAAACTTTAATGGTACCAATAAAACTTCACCACTTGAAAATCTTCATTATTATTTTTACCATAGGGATTTTGTGGGAGCCCTGGCCCCTTTGGATTAGCAGGCTTTCCAGGCCCTAAAGTGAGTATAAAGCTATGCATAGTAGAGGTCAGAGAAATTTTTTTACCTAACACCTAAGAATGTTCTGTTAACCCCATAAAGTCCCAGCTTACTATTCAGTTATTCATCTTAAAGCATATTATTAAGTAACTCGTATGAATTATTCATTAACTACAGTGAAACTAACAGGAAAAGGTGTGTAGTTATGAGAGTGAGAAAGGTAGGTCTGGACACACTGGCGGGTTCTACAGGGTTTAAGGGGTTAACTACAATACTTAGCAATGGATGTCCAATTGACCCATGATTTCCCTTTTGGTTTAAACAAATACAGAGTTGTAAAATAGATATTAAAATACCTAATATTCTTAATTTTCATCTCATTTTCATCACTTACTAGCTCTATTTACAAAGGCCAGTTTTATTTCACCTTATTACTGTCAGGTCAAAATTACTTGAACATAATCTCTCTAAAATAAATCAGACTTTAAAAGTGATTTTTCATGAAATTAGACAAATTGAGCCAAGGACGTAAAGTTTCACTTTTCGGGACAAAAAAACGTTTACACTTTTTAAACGTTTTCACTTTTTAGAAACGTTTTTTTTTTAAATTGGGTCTGTGCAGTTCATAAGGGTTAAAATGAAGTGTAAAAGTGAATACAAGTATTGGGAATTTGACTGTGCAAAGAACCTACATCAGTGTGGCATGGCCGAGGTTAAAGGTGGTATCTTGGGTAATTTCTTTGTAGGGTTACAGGGGAGAACCAGGTCCACCAGGGCCAACTATCTTTATTGGTGAACAAGAAGCATATTTACAAGGTAACTGCTAGACCACCCTTAACACTCCCATACATTCACAAATGGTTAAACTTTCTCATACACTTACAATAATTAATATACTTTAATACAATACCTCTCCTATGGTCTCCCACAGGTCCCACAGGTGATCCTGGTTTTGATGGCCTTCCAGGCCCTGTTGGAAATATGGGTTCACCAGGGCTTCCTGGACTGTCAGGTCCCCCTGGATCTCCAGCCTTTCTCCAAGGTGACTGTGATATACCACAATGCCATGTCTTTGCTGCAGATCTTATGTCCAGAGATTAAATTAACCTGGACATGGGGGATTAAAAGTCAGTAACACAGAAGCAAATGTACACACAGTACCTATTATTGCATTGGTTGTTATCTGTTCCCTTTTATTTTCTTCTTTCAAACTAATGTACTCACTGTAAACTTCTGTTGTCCATCCAGAGTTTACAGGCTATCCTGGGTTCCCTGGTACTATTGGGCCCAAGGGGGAGAAGGGAGACACAGGTCGTGCGAGCATCGGTCCTGAGGGTCTGCTTGGAGACAGAGGTTTACCTGGACTTCCAGGTCCCCCTGGACCTGCAGGCATAACTCAGCAAAGTAAGATTTTTTGCAGATACTTTTTTTTGTAAGAAAGTCCTACATTATAACACATGCATACTGTTAGCATGTATGCTATGTCCACTGTTTGATTGAATGTGTACTGAAGAACAATAGGATTTCTTTTCCTGTTTTTGAAGCAGTGTTTTGAATCAGTATTTTCCAGGTAAACTCTATGTCGGCTTTAAAGCCCTCTGAGGTTCTTTAAGGCGTTTAGCTGTGCTTTAGTATGAATGGACAAGTTGGAAATTGGTCAATTATAAAATAAATATGCCATACATCTTAATTTACTTCCTAAATATTTTAGAAATTATGGCATCCTATAAATGCACAGATCAGTTTTGTTTGTTTAGATTTAGTTCTTCAGGAAGATAGCAAGGCTTATGACCATTACCGATTTTAGGTGTCAAAATGACAATTATATGACACACTGACTGTGTTTTTTTCCTGTCGGTAAAGATGAATTGGTTGGCCCATGCCTGGTGATAACTATGTGGCCTAAAGGTCAAATAATGCAAGGTAGCCTGTATTTATTGGGCATATTGCATATCAATATTGCAATAAACAAACCCACCTAAATAAAACAATATCACAACTTATAAAGACAATAAAATATATAGATGATCTCATAACCAGCTCATATCCTTACTCACAACAGAAATGGAGATGACACGTTTGCCAAAGCATGTTTTAATATGCCTCTTTCACAAAATGCTTTTAAAGAATCTCAGGTTTAAGCACTTACAGATTTCCATCTCTGAGTGAATGGAAAGAGCTGCTTTCATTTACTACAATAGGGGGGTTTTTTTGGCAAAAATGTTGCTTTGTGTATTTACCTTGTGACTGTGTTCCTGCTAACTAACCTTTTCAACATATAACTGAAGAAAATGAACATATGAAATATTGTTTGGTTGCACAATAAATGTCCTTTCTGTAAAATGTACAGTACCAGTCAAAAGTTTGGACACACCTGCTCAAAAGTTTGGACACACCTGTTTCCTTCAGTTCTACTATTTACTACTATTTTAGAATAATAATAAAGGCTTTACTATCATTAACACTATGAACACAGTTGGCCAAGAAAAGTGTTAAACAAATCAAAACTATTTTAGAATTCCTAACAGCGTTCCTGATGAAGCTTTGCACACTCTCGCCATCTTCTCAACAAGCTGCATGAGCGAGCTTCACCCAGGAGGCTTTTCTGAAACTTCCCAAATAGGCCGAGCACTTATTGTTCTGCTTCTCCCAAGTAAAACTATGTGTTTGGGGAAACAATTTAATTTGAAGCAAAAACTACTTGTTTTCAGTAAAAAATAAAAATAAAAATAAAAATAAAATAAAAACCCCAAAAACATTTTGATTCAGAAATAAATGTATACATGGGCATTAACCTCATTATTTACATTTGTCTTAGAAACAAATTTCAACTATAAGCCTTTATCAAAATGTCTTTAAGACAATTAAAAATATATATTCAGTCTAGTGTGTCCAAACTTTTGATTGGTACTGTATATATTAATTTTATTAATTTCAATGTCAATCTCTAAACACTAGGTGACACTAGGGTTACACAAGTCATAATGAGTATAGAGGTAACCTATACGTAGTGAGCTGACATGAAGCAGCTGTCCGCCTATTCTGAAACACTAAAGCTTCTCATAGGCGACATAAAGTAAAACAATTAAGTTATATTAAATTGATTTGTTAAAATAATAACTGTCTCCAATAGCTCACTATTAGTATGACTGAACTAAATATTCAGCCTCCCTTCACATAAAGGCATACATGGATGAATATGTGGCTAAATTTGAATTACAATAGTCTATACACAAATCCAAATAAAAACACGTTTTTTTCATGTTAATAACAGATATAGAAAGATAAAGTTACTGACCTGTGGCCTTTAGAATAACCACAATGCTCTTTTGAACTTCACAACACAGTCTTCTGCACAAAGCTATTAGATTGCGGTATAGGGGAAAGAGGGGTTGGTTGGCACATTTTTCACTCTCTGCCGTATATCCCAGGCATACCATACATTAGGATAACCCAACTAGCAGCAAATGAAAGCTGGACATCTTTTTAGCTGGCTAAAAACTGACACTTTCAATGTCAGAAAATACAGTATGTCCTTGAATTAGTGCATTCATGACTAAATTCATGCTGTGCACATGGGGTTAAAAGGCTGTAGTTTCAAAGAACGAAGTAACAAATAGAAATAATCAGAGTTTTTTAATTTAAACCAAACCACAAATATAAACATTCAATGGCAACCAAATAACGTTTTTGAATCAATTAAACATTAGGAATGTTTTATTTATTTTATCATTGGCTTGTATTGAAGAAAAGCGTAGGCCTATGCTGAAGATTTTGTGCAGTAGAGAAGTGACTGCAGCCAGAGACATTCATCAGGACCAATCAATGGTCTGCACTGTTTTTAGCTCCACCCACACATCCCGGCTTGGCTCCCTAGTACTTGGGCAAGAAGGGTATCCAAATTTAGCACGGGTACTTGGGTACGGCACGGCTCGCTTGGCGGTGGAAATAGTGATAACGTGGAGGTTTATGGGTAATTTGCCGTGCCGAGCCGTGCCGAGCCATCCGGTGGAAAAACACCAATAGTGGATGAATTCAAATCACTGCCAAGAGTTCCACCACTTTCCAAACTCCACTTTAACCCCTGGGCCTATGTGATTTTCATTTCCTGATATGGGTACAGTCTACTGAGCACCCCAGAGCTCTTTGGAGGGTGCGAATTGGGGAATTATGGGGGTTGGGGGTCTGACCCCACGAATTAAGACTTTAAGACTTATTTGGCCGTGGGAAAAAGCGTATGTTTGTGTCCATGTTGATTACATATAATCCATTTTAATAATCTGTTAATAATCCTAGGTCTCGGTCAGTCGAATAACTCCCCCACTTGTACACATGTAGGCTACTTCATGCATAAGCCTAAAATCGGAATAAAATTAACCAACGACAATTGGAATTATTATTTTTTCAATGGATAATCCGTTTTTAATCAGATTACGTTCACTTTCAACATTGTGCCTCCTGTGCGTTTGTGTCACGATGCACTCTGATAAACATCTGGTTTCCCGGCCGGTTGGTCCTATGAGTAAACAAAGTTCATGTTGCACATTTTAAAAACGATTTAAATAATTGCGAGTTTGGATTGGGGAGTGGGCTATATGCTTTATTGAGGCAGCGTAAATTGGTTCGGATTAGCCTGCATGTAATGTGCATATAAACAGAGATTAACCGAGTTTAGTGCACGTCTACGATCTCTCTCTCTGTCTCTCTCTCTCTTTCTCTCTCTCTCTCTGTCTATCTCTCTCTCTCTCTCCCTCTGTCTCTCTCTCTCTCTCTCCCTCTCTGTCTATCTCTCTCTCTCTCTCTCTCTCTCTCTCTCTCTCTTTCTCTCTCCCTCTCTCTCT
>JAOUQW010000040.1:5693770-5705991 GCA_028565825.1 Olivaichthys viedmensis | reverse complement strand
ATAAGCCTTTATCAAAATGTCTTTAAGACAATGAAAAATATATATTCAATCTAGTGTGTCCAAACTTTTGACTGGTATTGTATATACAGACATTTGACCTCTGAACTTTACATTGTTTAAGACATGGAATCATTTGTTCTTTTGCTGAATTAACAAATGTTGTATTTTCACTTGTCAGCAATCTTTCCTGTTGACACAACTGGACCATCAGGTGTGAAAGGGATCAGAGGGCGACCGGGAGACAGAGGTTTTAAAGGTGTAAAAGGTAAGGAACCTTGTGCTTAACAAGGCCCGAGGTTTGCTGGAAAAGAACCTGGATTGAGTCTGAAGCCTTGAATATACATTTTTACACAGGTTAAACTGTAGCTTGTCTCGCTGTTTTTGTAGGTGACATTGGAGGTTGTGATTGCATTGGTGGAGGAATCTCTGATGGAGTGGGCCCTCAAGGATTTCAAGGGCTCCCTGGTTTCGCAGGGGCCAATGGCCGGAAAGGAGAATTCGGTGACCAAGGACCTTCAGGCCTCCGTGGACTACAGGGGACAAATGTAAGTGACTGGAACCAAGAACTGCTATGAAGGTTTCATGCACCAATTGATCTCTTATCTGACAGAGTATCTCAAGGCAAGGGCCAAAGTCAAGTTAGTAAAAGCAAAGGTGTGAGCTAACCCTCTGAATGTGAGGCACTCGTTGAGAGTTTCTGCCATTCATGCCTAATATTGTGCCTGACATTGTGCTTATTTTAAGGGTCTTCCTGGAGATCGAGGCTCTTTTGGGCCTAAAGGACAGAAGGGAGACCCTTACTATGCTGCAAGACAAGGACAGAAGGGTGACATTGGCCAGCAGGGGACTGCTGGTCCTACAGGTGACATTGGCCAACCTGGAAGAAGTGGAGCCCCTGGTTTCCCTGGGGAACCAGGGCCACCGGTAAGTGGATAGGGTGATAACTCACTTTGATATTTACCTAAATAGTCAATCATCCTTGCTCTTAATTTTGTTAATATATACATGCTGTGTGTATATATAAAATCTTTTCAACAGTCAGATGCAAAACGCAGCTGTTTGCCAGCCAGTCATGTTTTCTAATCACCATAGCAGACACCAAGAAATAGCTCTCATTCTTTATAGGTTTTAGCTTTCTGTCACATCTTTTTCCATGAAGTTCAATAGATACGCTCTCTCTCTCTCTCTCTTTCTCTCTCTCTCTCTCTCTCTCTCTCTCTCTCTCTCTCTCTTCCTCTCTGTAGGGAGATGCTGGTTTTGGGGTGATTGGGGACAGAGGCTATCCTGGATCTCCTGGATTGAAGGGCCGCCCTGGTGCAGCCGGTGAGCCTGGCATTGCCTACCCAGGCGCCCCTGGTGTTAGAGGGTTTCCAGGGGACCCTGGTATCAGTGGGCTTCCAGGGCAACCTGGACCGCCAGGACCGCCAGGCAAGTTCTAGATAAACCAGATGGATGGGGTTACCTCCAAAAAAGTGAACAGAAAACGCATGTCTTTGTATCTTTGAATGTTGATGTAGATACAAAGTATATGATATGTATACATGTGATAAATTTATATACATATGTATACATGTGTACATGCAGGTCCATGTATGCATATCAAATGTCTCTATGTTTTTTTTACATATACAGATTCTGTGTGCTCATAAGCTGAAAATTAAATTCAAATTCAAATTTTACTTTATACACTTGATTCACCAGCAAGTGGTGGAAAGCCATTCCTTGATTTGTAAAAAATTATTTCCTAAAATATTACCCTAATTTAAGTAAGTAAAATATTACCTACACATTACCTACACAAAACTTTACCTGCATGAATTTTACTGAAGTCAAATTATGAAAAACATATCAAAAGGTAAATTAAAAATACAATCAAAAATGTTAATATTTGTCTTTAATAAAACATAAGGAATACATCAAAGGCACAACATTTCATTTAAAAAAAATTCAGAAAGCGCTGAAAAAACATAGAACATAGAACTACTATGAACAGTATCCACAAGGAAAATTAAATTAATTTGTAAAAAGCACAATAAGATACAGATCACTATAAACATTTAAACAGATCTTGTGCAGACTAGGCCACAGAAGATGACATTAAGATTTGAAAGTTTTAACAAATTGATTTAGCATATCGTCGCTGTCCAATGAAAAACATGTCTCTCCACATTGTGCGTTTTTAATTTTTTGTCATATATGGAATGTGGGGAAAAAACCTCCATCTACCCCACAGCAGTTGACATCTAAATGACCAATGAAAAGCTGACAAATCACACTTTCAATTTCGGATTTATTGTGTATGATATTCTTTAAGAAAAAGTGTTTTTTTGTGGTCTTGAAAAATTGGCATTTTGGAGATATATGCTTTTCATTAGACAGCGACAAAATATAAAAGTCTAATTTTAATTTAAGATATTAATTATTTTAAAAAGTTCTTACTGTATATAATAATATGACTGTAATACAACCTGCATAGTATAACTAATATAATAAAATAATAATATAAAAGGGTAGATTATTCCAGAGTTGGATGGCAATAGAAACCTGTTCCTAAACATGGACTTTTATGCTGGATTGTGTTCATAAGCATAATATTCTCACCATTAAAACAGCAAAATGTGAGTAAAAGTTCAAGTTACCAAGTTACCAAAGGCGAAACTTCAAAGTCAAATGAAGTATAAGCATCAATGGGCTGAGATTTTGTCCTCAGTCCTCTTGGTTCATTTCTTTTTCCCTCTTAGCAAATTCTAAGCTGCTTTACAGATATAATCAAATCACCAAAGTGCCAAGAAAGCAAAATGATAAATGATGATAATAAAACGTTATCTTCAAACTGCAGCATGTATTTATAAAAGGACTATTGTTTTAGCAGTCTTTTGAATTTGTTCAACTAAAAAATCATCAGTAACTGCTTTGAAATAGTTTACATAAACTACATTTATGTAAATGTATGTTTGTGCCTCTGTGTATATGTCTGCGTCCTTGTACATGTACGTTTGTGCAGATTCCTTTTTTCACTCTGCCTTTGCTAACATATTTTCCTACTTGATGGTTGATCCATTCACTGAGAGATTGAGAGTTTGGGAGAACTGGCATTGGACAAAACAGATCCCTCTAACTATCGACTACAATTCCTCTCACACTCTCCATATCTCTCTGCAATGGAACTGCGCAAAAATGTGACCTCTTTTGCTATGCTTTAACAGAACATGCCTGGTTAACTTGGATAAGCTTTTTTTAATTACTTGCTAATTATATAATCATCTTCATGCTTATGGGTTAAATTGTTTGATGATGCTGCCTGAAGGAAGTGATTGATGGACTGATTGACTGACCGCATCTCTTGCCATCTCTCTTACCCTTGCATGTTGTCTGACTAGGTGACAGCTGTGGGCAGGCAGGGCTTAATGAAGCCTCTTACGGAAAGGGAGGTGAGAAGCCCAGAGCTGTAGCCAATAGAAAGTTTTCAGGGTGGTGATTGGGTCAGACAGCTCAAGCCTGGCCTTCCCTGGCATCACTTACTTTAAGACATGCTTAAGATGTCTGCTCCAATCAGCTCGTGCCCATTATTAGTGTGGTGCCCAGTGGAACAGCAGGGGCCCTTGTTGGATATTCTGGAGTAAGCTGGAGCCATAGCCAGTGGGCAGGAAGCACAGTTGGTGGGGTAAAGAGAAGGGAAAGACAGAGTATGTCACAGCATGGCTGACACTGTAGGTTTTCTCTGGCTAATACGCTTTACTCGATATGTTTGCTCTGCCCTCGCTGCTTATGTGTCTTCAGTTTACGCCGGCGTATACAACAAGTGTACCCAATGACAGTGCATCAGCTCATACCGGCTAATCAGCTAACAAAGCCTGGCGCATGTGATTAGCCCTGCTATGCTGTACACTCCAGGGGGGTTGGGGAGGTGTGGATAAGACATATTAACATTCCACGTCATTTCAACAGATAATATATAATATATAGTTAAATTAGTTAATTAATTAGTTTTATTGGCATGACCATATTTAGTTACAGTACTGACAAGCCATTATCAAAATAACAAAAGCTGATGTATTAGGAAATTCATAAAGTGTTGAATAAATATAAAACTAAATTTTTATTTAGAGATGTGTATATCAGGTGAGAAATATTCACACAACGAAGTGTGTTGAACAAATAATTAATAAGTATTTTTGTCTGATCTTGAATCATTTTCATCACACTCTTTTCCAAAAGAAAATGTGATTATGTGTATGTGTATATAAGTAATGTTTTAATGTTTGAAGGATTTTATTTAAGTTGGTCCAGCATAAAGATCTGTTCTTCCATTTTTTTCTCAGGTTAACACTGACAGTTTTTAGCACAACAATCACTGGATGATACTAAATTACATTAAACCATAACAATTTTAAACTCCATTTTAACTGGGATAAACATTATCATAGCTTACCAGAACTTAACTTTCAGATTTTTCCTTGTTTGGATTTACAAATGAAAAAGAAAAACAGTTTTCCACATGCTATAAAATAACAATTTGTCACATCCAGCTATTCTGTATAGGGAATAGCTATAAGGAATAACTCATATAGTTATAAGTTACAAGGAGGTTATAAGGCGTTATAAGGAAACTCATATAATGCATTTTAATCTTTGCTTATAAAAGTCTTTAGGATTGTTATAATTGTAACACAAATGCAGTCAGTAGTGGCGTTGTTTCAAAAAGGTCAGATTAGAAACAGTTGGTGCCCCGTGTCAATGGTTTGAGCATGTCTGAATATCACTGATGATCATATGGATCTCCACAGGACTGACGGTGCCCTGCATAATTCCAGGAGAACCTGGGAATCCAGGTTTCCCTGGACTGCCTGGAGTGCCAGGTAATGTTTTGCATCCTGATTTGTAATTGATGAAAAAGATTAAGTTTATGTCTTGTAAATAGAGGCTGTCATGCCCAGTTACTATAAGTACTTGTGTGTGTGTGTGTGTGTGTTAGGCTTGAAAGGACAGCAAGGTCCCCCAGGATTAAATGGACGGCGAGGTAATGACGGCTCAAAAGGTGAGAGGGGAGATCCAGGCAGTGGAGGTCAATCCGGACCACAAGGTATGATCCCACTCAACATTTGAAAGTTATATGATATATTCCATATATCATATCCAGCTTGATATTTTCCAACCCTCTCCAGGCCAAACACTGACACATCAATGTTCCCACAGAACATGTAACAGAATTACAAAATCCCAACCTGTAACTAATGGTAATTTCAATTAAAGGTGCAGTTTGGAATTTTTTAACAGTCTTTCTAGACCTGTAATAACCATATGATTTTAAACATACTTTAATAATTGCAATATTCTCAGGCAGTAGATCTGGCTCCAGCCAGAACAGAGGTGCTCAACTTTTTCTTTAAAAGGCATACTTAGTGGGTGGGGTCGGTTAGGGAGAAGACCAAGGCTTGTCAGTGTTTTTATTGCAATTGCAATTCACCTCACAGACAGTAGAGGGCTCTAAAAATTACAAACTGCTTCTTTAATTGTGATGGAAAATACGTTGTGACAAAGAATATGTTATTGATTTGGTTCCACACAATGCGTTTTACAGGCTTTCCTGGACCAAGAGGAGATCCAGGTTTACCAGGTACTACAGACATTGGTCTCCCAGGTGCTCGAGGAAAAGATGGCCGTCCTGGGTTCCAAGGAGCAAAAGGAGAACCTGGTGAAATTTTGGGGTTAATTCCAGGAATTCCTGGACTTCCAGGCCAGCCAGGAGAGCTTGGAGACAAGGGTCAATCAGGCACCCTTGGATTACCAGGCGGGCGTGGTAGGTTTCATGACATTACCTCAGAACTAGTATTACTTAGTTTTTATTTTTACTAGCATTATGTACATTTATTTTAAGCCCTACATTGGACTAAAATCTACATTCAGTGAGCAGCAGATTATCAACTGTCACTGCTGGCTTGCTTTTTATTCAGTATTGTTTATAATTTTTACTATCTCTTTTCGCTCAGTTCACTAAAAGTAATGCAGTCTGAACAGATAAAAAATATGTAACATTGGGTATGTTGTACATCAACTGCTTAGCTAGCTGTCAGTGATAACAGGTGGAATAACCAAAATGGAAGGTATTACTTTTCTTTATGTTAACACTTCCACTTTGATATTCATGATGACAAACTCAGACAAAGTCGCATGTAAAATGTAACTTAACTGTGCAGTACCAACACATACATATTTCAGTGTTAGCACTGACACATAGAAGTGGATAACTGCAAATGCCAATACAACAGTACTGTAGTTATGAAATAAAAATAATCCCTTGTAGGTTTTGATGGCCGCAGTGGTATCCCAGGTGTAAAGGGTGAACGAGGTGCCAATGGCTTCCCAGGACTTTCAGGGCAGCCGGGTCCACGGGGTGTGAACCCTTCTGAAATCAATGGAGCTCGAGGGCCACCTGGCAATCCTGGATTCCCTGGACCTGCAGGTGAGAAGGCAGCTAAGTGTGTGCTAATCTTTATCATTGGAACATTAAATTGCCCATCTGTCCATTTTTATTTTCGCTGTCCTTTGTTCTTGTTGTCTCTTGTCGTTTGAGCAAATCGACTTGTTGGTATCATATGTTTGAAACACAATTTCTACAATTGAATCTACACTTATAAGTTTCTTATGGTGTACCACTGTGATAGTTATTGGTCACAAGGGTTAGCTCTACCAACACATAGTGTTGAATACAATAGAGTGGTTTTATGAAAGAAAGAAAGAAAGAGAGGAAGGTAATATTGGGTATAGTAATGCATAGTAAGGTAAAGTGAATAAGAAGAAAGAATATATTATGTATTCAGTATTTTCCGGCAAAGCAGGAGGTTTGATAATCATAATGTCCTCTGACTGCTCTTCTCTTTGTCAGTAAGTTCTCCACTGGACTCTTTCTCACAAAAACATTGTATTTCATTCTTCTTTTCTCTCAATGTCCTTTCTTCGTCCTTTCTCTCTCTCTCTCTCTCTCTCACTCTTCCTCTCTCTCTTTCTGTCACTACCTCCATCATCTCCATCTTCCCATCCCTTCCATTTGTGGTGTCTCGCTCCTCTGCTCTTGGTGCTGGGTCACTTCTCTAGGCTGCCAAGGTGAGAACTATTGTCAATCCCATTACTTCCTTATAGAGCTAAGTTTGCCTAACAGCCAATCCTTTTCTATCACATTCTTCTTTAGTTTACTTCAGAGAATAGAACAGCTGAACCTCCTAACCAAAGGGAGCATGCTTTAATGAACTGTGATAAGAGATATTGGCCACTTTCTATACCATTCCGGTTTCCCATCAGCAATTAACAATCATTTACAATCCATTACAGGATAAAATCCTTTATTTATATCAAGTTGTCCTGGACATTTAATTTCAAAAGTTTAAGCATGATCTCTCAGCTTTGGGGTGGTGTAAATCATGTGATGTATATGTTCCCATACATCTTTGTGCGTTTAAATTAGTGTGTATGTGTGCTCATACATTAGTATATATGTTCTTGATGAGCAGTTGCCAGTGTTAAAATTTGCACTAATGCTATCAAGCAGTACTAATTTAGCTAGACTCCAGCCATCTGCTACACTGCTATAGCTCTAGTCTGCTTGTGTAACATTACCAAACTCATCTAACTGCAAAAAAAAAAAAGGCTTTACAGAAAGTTCTAGAATCTGTTGTCTTTCAATAGTACAATATTTCAGAATGGCTGTGCATATTTATTACTGTTGCTTTGTATTAATGTTAGATGTTTGTTCTAGTAGTGTTTATTACTGATGTGAAGTAAATAAGAGTTAATAATTATTTAATAATTTTTTATTGATTTGATTTAAGATTAATCTTGGATAATTCAATGTAACCTCACAAACTTACATCATAAAATGTGTTTAAATAATTACTTTAAACAGTGCTTGTGTATATATTATATAAAGTAACGTGGTGGGAGGTGTTAGCCTTCAATGTACCAAAAAATGACAATGAGTTGAAATAAGCAGTTTGTTCGAATGACGGATGGTGAATGTTTTTGTGTGGTGGTGAATGGAGAAGGGTCTGCCAACAGAGTGGGTATTTCTTTGAGTGGGACAGATGGTCGTGTCTTTGAATCCATAAACACATGAAACGTTTCTGAGTAGTTTCATGAGTTTTATGAATGCCCTCAGATTTTTAGATTAGCTTATGTTAGCCGACTAGCTAGCATTAGCAGTGACCATTATAAACATTTATGAAATCATGTCAGGTTAGCTCATGTTAGCTAGCTGGCTTACATTAGCAGTGAAGATTTATGAACATTTATGAATATGACTCAGAAAGCCTGTCAGGTTAGCTTATGTTACCTAACAGGCTAACAAAATCTGTAAAAATACATTCGTATATATTAATGCCAATGAACTCCCATCTTCCTACTTGAAGAGGGCGTTTCCATATATGGACTCAAAGACATGTCGACATTCCCATTTATGGTCTTAAAAGTACCACCCCCTTAGAGCTGCTCTCATTTCTGTATATGGACTAAAAGACATGTCTTCTGTGTTCTGCGATCTGCAGACAGACCATGTTGGATGAATGTGTTTGTGTCAACAGCTAACTTGCCTTTAACTTGCAAAGATAAAGATATGTCTCTTGTTCGCTTCATCAAAATGGTAACACTGTTTTTTGTTTTGTTCTATGCGCAGTGCTAGCGTAAATGTACATGTAAATGTACAATTGCTAGGTGATTGAAGGTTGCTCATGTATAGGATAAATTCCTGGAACAGGCTTTATCCACATACTGGTTTTCTGGATAACATAGCACATCACTATTTGGTAGAGGAATTATCACATAAACACTCTATTTAGTATATGGATGATCATTATGTTGTGAACCTTTTAAGACAATTGACCTTTTGCATAATAAACTATAGCAAATCACTGGGTAAGTGTAAGTTTATCTTCACAAGTGTGCTGAAGCTGATGCTATTCCTAACCTGAAAGAGCTTGCTATTTTACATGGAGCTATTTTAGATTCATGTTGCAGTATGTTATTAAAATAGAATATGCATCATGCTGTGTTTGACCCTTATGTTGATGGTCTCCAAGGTTTCCCTGGGCTCAAGGGTACAAGAGGAGACCCAGGACGCCAAGGCTTGGGTAGAAAGGGCTCTGCTGGACCATTCGGAATTCCAGGACCACAGGGACCAAGGGGACGTCCTGGACCTTCTAGTCCAGGACGTAACGGGCAACCAGGAAGTCCGGGAATAAAAGGTATGAAGTGTTCAAATGCTGAAAATCAAAGGCATCCCCCTGGACGGGATCTCAAGTTCCATCATGATTATTATTTTTATTGCAAAATTTAAAGCATTTTTGCAAACAAGGCATCCAGATTGCCAGACAGCCAACTACAAACATCATCTCACTTCTCCCTTTTTACCTTTACGTTTAAATGTATAGCATTTGGAAGACGCCCTTATCCAGAGTGACTTTGTAGTCTTTATCAAGGAACATATCATGCTAGTACAAATAGGCCAAGATCTAAGAATACCATCAAGCTAAAAACCCTGTCAGGGAGGGGTTAGTGTGGGAGTTAGTACAGCTACGAAAACAGTAGAAGTCAAAGGTTTTTTAAAGTGTGAATTTAGTGCTTGCTTAAGTGTTTAATGAAGAGTTGGGTCCTCAGTACACTAATCTCTAAATCTTCTGAAAGTATCAGTATTCTGTCATCATTTGTGCTTTCACATGCATGCACTATACTGACATGGATGTTTCCCAGGGGAGAAAGGCTTCCCTGGATTGGTGGGGTTCCCTGGATCACCTGGACGTCTTGGAGGTTCTGGACAGCCAGGGGGTAAAGGTCTGCCTGGAATCCCAGGATGGGATGGCATACCTGGAGTAAATGGCCCTTTTGGACTCAAGGGTATTTTAGAACCTTAAAACATATCAGTGAGATATGATTGTTGATGTTACATTTTTTTGTAAGAATACAAGTATTGTACATGAACACTGTGGCTAAAAATGGATTACAAATAAGTGTGTATGTGTGTGTGTGTGTGTGTGTTCTAGGGGATCGTGGGGACCCGGGCCCACCAGGATCTCCCTCTCTACCCATTCCATCGCACCTTCTGGAGAAAGGTGAACAAGGTACCCATGGAGCTTCTGGCCTGCCTGGTTTTCCAGGACCAAGAGGTACGGAAACACTCCCATGGCCAATGACTCTCACCCCATCCATGAACAGAAAACTTTAGCATGGAACACAGAAATAGAAGGATATTGTACATTGCAATGTCCTTTACCTTTGATGGTCAAAGTTTAACACGAAAAAACCCTCCCTAAAATTCAAGAAACACATCAGTGTCTCTTATTCACTGTATAAATCACCTCACATGCAACAGTTCCGTTGGGTATCCCTAGAAATTATGTAATAATCTGTCAGTGTCCCATGCCAGAAATACGACAGGTGTCAACTCTCAACAGGTGATAAGGGATCCTCAGGGTTGCCTGGTCGTCCGGGCTTCCCTGGTCAGCCAGGATTTGCAGGATTTGGTCTACCTGGTGATCCAGGATTCTCAGGACGTTCAGGTTCTCCAGGATTTGCAGGTCCTAAAGGGGAAGCTGGTGTTTTTGGTTTTCCTGGCATGCCTGGACTTAGGGTAAGCCCATATAATGTGTGCTACCAAGCCAATTAAAAAACAGTATTGAAGTAAATACACAATGCATCTGCATGAAAATAAAGCCCTAAAAATGCTTTTTTTTATTAAAGCAGTAGACATAAAAGTCAATAAAAGTACATTATTTTGAAAAGTAGACTTAAAGGATCTGGGATGTTTATGTGTTGAATAAACACAGTTTACTCAATGCATTTTGTTGTCTTTTGCAGGGTGATGATGGTGTTCCCGGTTTGTTTGGATTGCCTGGTAGTTCAGGATTGCCTGGTGGCAAAGGTGAGTTCTGATTGATTTGAAGGCGACTGGAAAAACCTCATATAAATACATTTGTGCATGATCAGGCAATCCTTTCTAGATCATAGTGTGTGATTGTTTAACCGGTTATATTTGACATAATGGTGATCTTATTCATGCTGTTGTATAGGTGTGAGAGGAGACTCTAGTGGAACACCTGGGGCCCCTGGAACAAGGGGACTGGTGGGAGATTTTGGATTCCCTGGTGAGTTCTGATTTTTCTTTTGTTCTGTTTACTACTTAGCAATGGATGTCCAATTGACTGATATTGTGCGCAGTATAAACAATATTTAAATATTTAAAGGAAATAGACACAAAAACTCTTTATATCCTTGGGGATACTCCTAAGGGCAGGTGTGTGGGCATATAAGAGATGGAGAATATGTGACAGGGACTAAAATCAACATTTTGTTTCATATATACAAAGAGCAGTCATTTGCAACATTTTTATATCAACCTGTTACTCTTAGGTCAAAATGACCTGAGCTTAATCTCAGTAAAGGTCAATGTCACTGTACAGTGCCTTCAATCCTTACAATACTCAAATATTTGTTGTATAATATATGCAGATATAATAACTTTCCCAAAGGAGCTTGTATAATAGGTGAATATAATTAATAAATGATCTGAGCATCAGTTGTTTCATTCACATATTTCCAGACTACTTTAACTTTCAGGGCCTTGGCTCTGGCTGACTAAATCTTCATGATTTCTTTTATTTCCTTCTTTGCGCTTGCTTTTTTCTCACAGGACGTTGTCCCTCCATCTGCAAATAAATTATATGTTAACCAGGTCATGTCATGGTGGCTGAGAGGGTGGACAAGGACGGGGTGTACATTTTGAGTTAGCAATTAACTGTTGCAACTGTTGCTATGCTAACGTAATGTTTGGTGGTTAAAGGGAATTTAGCATACCTAAAGTAGAATTTTTTGGAACTGTCATATTTGAATGATTTCCAATATAATTTATGCTGACAAAGGGGACATACAGTTAATAAGCTTTGGGAGATTAGGTAAGCGACCTTATACTTGCTCAATAAAATTTTTACAAAATATATCTCGAGGCCCAAGGGATTTTTGTGAATATAAACACTAAGCCCAGTGTAATGAACATTTTCATAATTAATTTAATGCAAAAATAATATTATGAATGAATGATATGTGAACAGGACATTGAAAGGCATCCTTCAGCGATATTAACCCCATAATATATAATTCATTTGTCACGGCTGCGTAGCGGCGGGAACAGGACACAAGCGCGAGGCTCTTCTTAGCTTTCAACATATTTATTAAAGAAC
>JAOUQW010000040.1:5647503-5659830 GCA_028565825.1 Olivaichthys viedmensis | reverse complement strand
AATACTAAACTCCACAGTGCTGTGGTCCTCCAGGACTGGAGTCAGACACCTCTAAGGTATACACACTTGAAATGGCAAGTTCATACAAGTATACACAGGTATATTAGGAGATTTAAACAGGTCCTAGAAGGTCATTGATTTGTTTTCCCTCTTCTAACACACCAAATTCAACCCATGAAGGCTTTGGTGTTTAGTTGATGAGTTGAATCAGGTGTGTTAAATTAGGTAAAATACTAAACTCCACAGTGCTGTGGTCCTCCAGGACTGGAGTCAGACACCTCTAAGGTATACACACTTGAAATGGCAGGAGCATCAGGGCTGTGCTGGGCGCAGTGCCAGACTCTCAAGGGGCAAAACAGGCACAAAGCCACACGCTCACAAGGCAATAGTTCCTTTTTCTTGTGCGGATAGTAAATCCAATTTTATCTGTAAAAGAAGCTTCAAAATACACTCAGTGGTGTATTTGTGGCCTAACCACAGAATTAAAAATTGATTTATAATTCCATTTCCATCCCATGGTCCAAACACCATTTTATGGATTCTGGGTTGCTTTGGCAGCTAAAGATTTTTAAAGGGCTTTTTTTTAAAATATAGAAACAGAAAACAGAATGTGAATGGAAAACTTGCAATAGTATGAACTGTGTGTGTAACTAGAGGGACTTGATCAGGGTTCTCGGAAAAGGCTAGAGAGGAGGAGTGGCGATGTATTGCAAGTAAACTTTGGATTACGGCTTGGAAAATGTCAAGTTTAACCCCTGCTTTTGTGGTAACATAACCTATAAATGAAACAGAAAAAATAAAGATTGAGATATGTAGCTTGATCCTCCATTTAGTGAAATAACATGGAAAGGCTACCATGTACAGACATGTAGAGATTCTGTTTGTAAACATTTTGGATGTGTAGTTGTCTTTAGGTAAATGACCACTTGCGCAGCAAAACAGCTTAACACAGAACCACAGGTTTCCCACGTCATCCTGAGGCTCAGAGATCGAGCCTCGAGTTACAAAATTATAACTGAGAGAGGGAAAAGTGGGCTCACTCTGGTCTTCATGTCCTCAGTTGTGATTTATTTTACTCCCTCTCTCATGTGTTCTGGAGTATATCCCTGCTGTAAACTGCCAGTAAACGCTGCTTCAAGCAGAGCGAACAAGGCCTTACAATCCCTCACCACTGACCAGGCACTGTACACAACATGTCTGTGTTGAATTATGGGTGTGATACAAGAGAGAGTGTGCATTGGCTAGATTTGTGCTAATAGGCAGAATTACAAATAGTACTTTTGCTCATCTCTTCAGTTATTACTTTGCAGATTTTTTGGAAGGGCTGCAAATTTCCAATTGCTATATAAGGGCGGCAAGGGCAATAAACTTTCATACAATTTTGCTGTTGTTTTGAAGCTCCAGTAGTAGAAAAGCTCCTGGAGAAAATCTGTTAAATATTATATTCTCCCTGTGAACCCAAGAGCCAGGCTTGATCCTGTGACAAACCCCAGGGTTGCAGTAAAAGCTTTAGGAGGTCACAAAGTCTTTACTATTCACAGAGATGGCGCAACGTTACATTCCTAAAGAAACATAACTTTAATTAATGATTGTGAGCACACTGTATATAGTGAATGTTACACAATGAACAATATTGATATTTTATGTTTATGTTTAAGTGTAGCATATAGCACAACTTTTGAAAATCTCCAGACTCAGAGAAGGCTCAGTGAGATAAATCTTTGCCATGCTGATCCATAACAGTCCTACTATCCTTCATGTACTTAAATAACAAAGGCAGAGCTAGATGCATGGAGACTTGAAATGGCCTGCTGTTATCATTGCTTTTACATTTTCCAAGAACCATGCAAAACCTTTTTACAGGCTTTGATTATTTGCATACTGCTCTCTTGCATAATCAATATTGAATCTGCAGCTACACCTTACAGTGATCTCACCTGCTTCAAATGCAGGTTTTAGGGGTTTTTATTCTTTGGTTTTGCTTAGAACTTAAGTCAAATGGAAATTCACTATTATCATAATGTGGGCTTAAGGAGAACTGATATTGTGCCAGATTATCAGTTGTGTGAGAAAGATGCCAGGTGCATGAGAGTTTACCTAATAGCTATGGGGTAGCTGGAGGGAGGAGAGAGACTCTAGAGGGAAAGGGAGGATTTTGAATGGTGGCCAAACTGAAATACAGATAAACCAAGATAACTTCACGCAGCTTCAGAGAAAAAAAGAGACTTTTCAGACAGCATGAATGTATTGTCATGATTGCCAGCCAGTACTGGCATGGATCTTTGGGACAGGCCCCTCACCTGATACTGTAACTGTGTGTGTAGGTGGTATGTGGACAATGGAACAATGTAAATAAACAATTTGAAAAGAAGAAAGATTTTAATAAAAGTATGTATCATGAGTGTTTAGGGACACCACAGATATTAGAACGTAAAGGCCCATGCATTCACATCATGTCATAATTTTATATTTCACAACCTATATTATATATATATATATATATATTATTTTTTATTTTTTATTTTTTTAATAAAAAGAGAGCCTGGTTTATTTAAGGCCAATAATCCACAAACTGATTGAATCATTTCTGTGAATTAGAGATATTGATAGAGAAGTTCAGTAGACCTTGAATCAGTTACATAACCTGCTAGAGCATGTAGATGGATTAAATGTAAACCAGTACAACTGGTTTGCGGTTCATGTTTGAATATACCACAGATTCTGGAATGTGTGTCACTGCGTTACTGCATATTGCAAGCAATTTAAATGTATGACTCCCAACACCTACAATAGTATCATACTTCAGATTAGCAGATCCACTATGGGAACATGATGTGCTGTGTAGACTAATGCCAATCAAGGGTTTAGCAGATTGTCTGCAGAGCCCATTGACGTCAATTAACAGGCTTAGATAAGCAATAGACAGTGGTGTTCTGCCATACCTTTTCTTCTGAAGGCAGTCAGGCAGTCAGGGGAGATACAATTAGATTTGATTATCACCCATAGTTCAATAGTTGTAATTAGATCATGACTAAATGGTTGTTTGAAGGGCCTCATTCTTTATTCACACACACAAAAAAATGTTTTTGGACATGTGACTTCTGCTTTTATTTGAATTTGAATCATTTACACATTGAATTTGACTCCTTTCACACTGCTTTCATGACATTTGTTTTTTTTACCTTCTTTCCCTTTTTGCATAGTGCCCCCTGGAGGAATGGGTGTGAAGGTACTCCTGTGCTTCCCCTTCTACAGACGCTGCAAAGACCGATGCAAGAACAGAGAGTGTCCTCCTGAAAATAGTAGGGGAACCATGCTGTATATTTCATAATATGGCTAGAATTTCATTTGATTTGTCTATTGGACCCAGCCCACTAATAAAAATGATTATTTATAACAGGCCTTCAAAGCTTTTCAGAGCTGTTAATCTTATAATGCTTTATGTTAATATGAAAGGTAGTATGAAGAGGTCATGATTTATGTAATTGTGTTGCCTGTAACATAGTAATGGTGTAACATCTGAGCTAACTCACTAGCTTTTTGGCCTCTGGCCTCTCCTTAATTAAAATTTTAATCCTCTTTAAACTTATACTTCAAGGCTTAGGGTTAAGGATATTTATGGCATGTTAAAGTATGCTGTAAGTGTAATTTTCCTTTGGGGTCATACTAAGAGTACTGTATGCTTATAATCCCAGGGTTACCATGGCCACTCCAAAGTGGATTTGCTATAAAGCTACATTCAAAAGTTAACTAACTTTGAGTTAGTCTTAAGGTCGCACAGAGGTTAGATTTAACAGTAACTTTGGATTTAACACAAAACCAGCTTTAACTAAGCCAATGAACTCAGTAGCACCCCCCATCACACACATCAATGTTTACCAACAGAGTGTGGTAACAAATAAAACTATATAGGACAGACACACTAGTAGCATATGGCATCTTTATTTTTTCCTAACCTAATTGTAATGTTCTAATGCTCTGTCTTTAAGAACCTACTGTACCGAAAGAGGAGCTACAGCCACGTCTCTCCTCCACAACATCGACGGTCAGCGAGTGCGACAGTGGGAGCAGCCTGGGTAGCCCTCAAGCATATTTTTCCCAGAAGGCTCGGCTCTCCTTCAGACACCAGATGGACAGCAACATCAATGCAATAGATGCCACATATTAACTCCTGTCGGTTGCCAAGGTCCTGAAAATGAACTCTGATCCCTGTTGAGAGACGTGGGTGGGTTGTTATCATGAATGGCAGAAATGGGGTGGGGTGGGGGGTGTTATCATGAATGGCAGAAATGGGACTGAGGCAAGATGGAGACCCCACAGTCTTAAATTCACTCAGAGGATAACCTAAATGCTGTTCAATATAATCATCCAATGCTTTTATGCTCAATGACCACAAGACAGCACTGAGTGGAATAGTTACACTGAAGAGTGAAGAGGATAAAGATTCTAAATGCTTTTAGGAAGAAATGTTTACAAGATTACAAAAAGTGCTTTCTGTGTTTTGTTCATGTTACATCATTTTTTTGGTATGGTTTTTTACTGTCTGGTACTGAGGGCCACGGATGTCTGCATACTTTTGGTAATTCTGTGCAAACGGAGATTAATAACAATTTTTCCTCATCTTACTTATAAGATAATCTGTTCTCTTTTTTCCTGCTGAACAAAACCTGAAAATTGTAATTGCTTTTTTTTTTTGATGATGTTTCTAAGCTGTTTTTTTTTCTTCACAAGTGTCCTTTTCCTTCTTTCTTTTACTGACTCACTGGTTAATATGCAGGCACAAGCAAAGCAGGTGAGAGTGTTAAATACTACACACAACTGTTAAAGATTTCAGAGTTCAAACTCCATATTCAACAGAGAACAGATAACAGTTTGCCTCAGTTATTGTTAGAGCACCCGCCCAAGCTATGTGGTCTACCATTATAACACTATAAATGCTTTATGTGTTTTGTATAAAAAATGTACAGTGTTTGTAGTTTATTTTTTAATACACAAAAACAAGGTGACTACAGATATTTAATTAATTATTAATGCCAAAATTAACATTTCACCATGTAAATTTTTAATTTAAAAATAAACACGCAACTCATTTTACATTTATAAAATGAAACAAGACACTAAACACATTTTTTAGTTTGGTGACATACAGTATTTGACAGATATGAAAATATTAAAATCATTTACAAACAATGTCCTCCTTTTATCGACAATGACTTTTTGCCTCATTCTTAGAAAACTAGAAAATGTTCTGTATGTGCCATTAAATAATTTTAAAAAATACTGAAAAATACACTTCAACACTTTTGTAAGAAAACATAAGACTAAAAGGATGTTTCATTCACCCAGTTCTTTTATTAAAAATGCTTGACAGTACAAAAGGTCATCTCGCCTTTTAAATGATCCTGTAACCTAGAAAGTCTCTGAGAAGACTCAACATATCGCTGTCAGTCTGAGCTGGTCATGTCTTCACATGTTTTTGGGTTTGGAGATGACTCCATCTGGATAGCGCTTCTTGAAGCGGGCAACTACGTCAGGGTCCAACAAGTGAATTCCATCCAACTGATTTCCCAAAGTTACCCTAAAATCAAAGAAAAGGCAGACAAACAATAGGCAAGACAGGAAAAACCAAGAAACTACACTGTAACTTTCTCACTATTTACCAGTTTGGCTGGACATTATGGGGTCTCCCAAACAGCTCAATCTTCCTAGTGCCAGGAGATAAACGCTCAATCATGCCGTAGATCTCATCCGGCTTGTGACTGGTAGAGCGCACCTAACGCACAAATAATGGAGAATATAGCAGCAAATTTAGTTGACATGTAAAATATGTAAAACCATCATGACACCAGATTTCATGACAAAATTCCTATTACTACCTCTGCAACAATCACATCACAGTCCAGGCCTCTGTTGAATCCTTGAGGGTTTCCTTTCACCCCTACCTAGAGAGAGAGAGAGAGCGGAAAGAGAGGAAAGAGAGGAAAGAAAGAAAGAAAAAAAGAGAGCTTTAGGAGTGCAAAGAAAGAAGAAAAACAAAACAAACAAAAAAACACCTGAGGCATAAGCACACAAACACACCAAGCAGTGCTCTTTGCCGTGGTTCAGCCAGTGTCCAGTCCGTCCCGTGCGAATAATCCGCTGAAGTTGGTTCGTCTTCACCCAAATGATTTCATCAACACGCTCATATCTAAGCAAATATGAATTAAAGAAAAAAAAACCCACCTAAATAAATAAATAAATAAGCAAATTAAAAACTTCTCTAATATTGGAACAGATAATATAACATTTTATGCCAAAGGCTGATGTACTTACCCCCAGAGGTTTAGACACTCTCTGCCAAGCTCCATTGCTCTGTAAATGACATTACAGTGATAAATAGGGCTAGATCATCAGGACTAGAGAAACCCTACAAGCGTCCAATGTGTATTTCTAGTTTTTAAGACCCTGTTTACACTTGGTCAATCAATACATATTGAGTATTACGTTTATATCCAGATGGGGCTTATACACATAAAAATGCAAGTGCAAATGCAACCAGATTGTAAAATCTAAAACAGATTGTACTTCAAAAAACGAGGTCCGAGACGTTTTTTAGCTACGTTATACAAGTGGAAATGCATCCGTCTCTCCAAGCCAAAACCTCAACCCCTTCCAATACATTGCATTATAAGACATGTGGTCCATGATTAAAGTTTTTAAAGGTACTTTTAAGGAAAAACGACACACAAAATCGTGATTTTTAATGTGGCAACTGTCTTTTGCACAAAAGAACTGGAACCAAGGAACACAGGAATTTGGTGGTTAAGTGTAATGAGCCAATTTGCATATTACATGTGAAACTGCAATCGGATTTCAGTCTGGCTAACGTGAGACACATTTGTAAACAAATGTAACTGCATTTGGTTCAAATCTTATCAGGATATCAGTGCCCTGATACATGACAGCCAAAGTTTCACTGAGAGAAAACCATTTCAAATAACATGGCTGTTTTATGCAAATTTAAACACAACTCTTGCATGCAGATAAAGCCCGGTATTTTAATACTAAGACATTAAGATTGTTCAATAAAAAACTTTAACTCAAGCACTACACTAAATCTGCATTACAAGTAAAAACTAGTACACTGGCATATTGATTAGGTCCTATTAAATAATCAACGCTCCATCGTCATCTGTACCTTCCAGTGACCCAAAGGAAGAGGAAGCCATCATCCTGCAGAATGGGAATGTTAAGTTTCCTCATCTCATCATCTGTCAATGTTCCATATGGAAGCTCCATGTGAATGTCCCACGGAGGGTCGGCCATCACCACAGCAAACTTCCCCAGGATGGACACATCAAGGTAACGAATATCACAACAGATCCACTGAAGAAGCCACAAAAAAACAAACAAAAAAAAACAGCAAAACCATGCTTAAAACATCACAGTGTAAAATAAAATGTGCTCTTATAAAAGTAGATAAATAAAATAGAGAAGATGGTTATATAAAAGGCATATATGGTCAAAACTAGTCTCAGCATCAGACTACAAGAGAAAGTGGAGACTGAGAAGTAGGCATTCAAAATCTTAAGCCTTTACCCTTCTCAAAGTTTATAGAAGAATAAGAGGACACTAATAAATCCCAGTGCAGTTGCGTTCCTACACCACCATCTGTATCTGGTGGAGCAAATTTGACTATGGCCACTATAAAACTCTTAAATAATGATCAGACACAAAAATACAATACAGAAAAATATACAGTACAGAACAACACACTATAGCTTGTATGAGGCTATCAGCGTTGAAAGTAAGATTAATATAACAAATGCTTCAGGACACAGAGAGTCACCAAATGCAACAACTCTGAAACCAGTTAACCTAACGTACCAGTCTCTATTCATCCCCTGATGACCCGTGTATGTAGCCACTATTTGGAATCAGCTGTTCTCTTCTTTTTTTAAATACACTGCTGGTCTCCTACCTGAGATGGAAATAGTGTCCCCACATTGCTGTCTCCGTCTCCAGCATGCAGAGTGAGCTCAGTGGTGCCGAGCTGCGGCCCTGCGGCGCCGCTCTCAGCTTCAGGTGGGCTGTCAATCTCGTAGTGTACATATTTACAGGTGTCCATGTGGAAGCAGGTGTTCAGAAAGGAGCAGTCGCCGAGGCTCTCGTCTGTGTGCTTGTTTATGATTCGCCTAGGGAAGTCACATGACTTTATTTCAAGCAATGAGTCTTATTTAATAGAATAATTTTTTTTCTTTACAAAAAAATGACAACAGGGTAGAGGAGGAACGTATAACTACGATTTAGGGGTGGGCGATATAGCAAAACGATATCATGATACGTGAAGACGTTTTCTCAATAAATGATGTATCACAAAAAAGTTAACATCCAATCAGCTACTTGTTTCTCTCTAACAATGAAGTTGATGTACTGACGATACCGATGATAATGTCAGAAAAACGTATCGTGAGAGTTTATTGCGATATTAATATCATATCTTCATATCATCCACCCCTCATACAAATGGACCAGGAGACCTGTTTTAAGGCGTAGTTGTTGTTGACAAACACACTACTAACCCTTAAGTTAGGACATTTTAAGACCCATCTCTGTGAGAGTGTGTATTTAATGGACCCACCTGAAGTGCAGCTTGCTGCAGGGCTGCGGTGCGTCTCCATATCGCATGCACTCCTCTTTAGTCCCATGATCGCAAAACTCCTGCACCTGTGCTCGACCTCGTGAACGAAACTTCTCTACAATGGACTGCTCCCTGGCTGAGCTGGTGTTCAGTAACTCAAGGATTTCCCGGCTCACCTACCGCACATACAGACAGACGCACACACACACAATAATCACAGACTTTGCTTGTAATGAAGCTGAACAGTGCCTCAACAGCCAGAAGAGTGCTTTGTACTTTTTTGCTTTGCTGTTCCTTGGTTGACTGCTGGTTCAATAGGCTCTCTATCTCCATATCCAAGTGAGACGTCTTTCCCTTATGGGTTCGGCCCTTTTTCTCAGCCCCAATTCCTCCACATCCGGACTTCCAATCAGAAGTCCCGGGCAGCTGTGAACCGGCGGCGGGAGAAATGGATGACGTTTTGGGCGGTGAGGACGAAGACTGAAGCAAAGGAGATGAGCCAGGAGCCCTTTTTTGGTGAATGACATCATCTCCTTTCCTTTTCACACCAGTTTTCTGAGCTTGCGGGGTGATCATTGCCCACAGTTTGGTATGATCGACAGAGATGACTAAGGTGGACGAGGAAAAAGAAGAGGATGAAGACGAGGTGTTGTTGGTCGGTTGTCGGACTTCTATTAATTCCTGAGCCGAAAATTTAAGTAGAAGACTCTGGATGCAAGCATGCGATACTGGTGACACAGACTAACAAAGTTGGAGAATGAGAGAAAGAGAGAGGGAGAAATTAAAATCTTTACACATTGTATCAAAATTTCAGATTCTCCACATTTCACACTCAGCGACTTTGACTCTCACACACTTTTATACGTACAGAGTTGAGCTGGTTGGTGATGGCGAAAGAGTCGATGGGGAGTGTCAGGCTCAATTCAGACAGGTATCCCAGTAGTCTGCTCTCTAATTCAGGGTCAGGAGGGCGCTCTTCTTCTACCTGTGTGGGGGTTTGGAGGGTTGGCCCTGGACTGTCACTGCGTGTGGATGCCCCATCAACACCACCAACCTCTGAGAAAGAGTTAGAGAGATAGCGACAGGCTCCACAATGTTTACACAGAACGCACAGTCGATGGTATTTTTTATGTCATTTCCATATTTTCAATAGTAAAGAGCACCGATTTCAATAACTGGCTTCTTTAACCAAGGCTTTGATCGAAATTAGGATTGGACTTTAATCAAGACGGCTATCATCACTGTTTTTAATTCATCCTTTTAAGCTTCCATGGGCAGTGGTATGCACCCTATTCACTATATAATGCAATATTTGAAAGATTTTTTTTTGGGCCATTTTGTAGCCCTGTCCGAAAGCACAGTGAAGAACATCCAGTGCACTCATGAAATCTCAATACGCAGCAACAGGTTCGTGTCTAAATACCCACTTTGCCAGTTGTAGGGAATAGGGATTAGGGAATAGGGAATAAAGATTAGGGAATAGGGATTAGGGTATAGGGAATAAAGATTGGGGAATAGGGATTAGGGAATAAAGATTAGGGAATAGAGATTACTGAATAAAGATTAGGGATTAGGGTATAGGGAATAGGGCATAAAGATTAGGGAATAGGGATTAGGGTATAGGGAATAAAGATTGGGGAATAAAGATTAGGGAATAGAGATTAGGGTATAGAGATTACTGAATAAAGATTAGGGATTAGGGTATAGGGAATAGGGTATAGGGAATAGGGTATAGGGAATAGGGCATAAGGATTAGGGAATAGGGATTAGGGTATAGGGATTAGGGTATAGGGATTAGGGAATAAAGATTGGGGAATAAAGATTAGGGAATAGAGATTAGGGAATAGAGATTAGGGTATAGAGATTACTGAATAAAGATTAGGGATTAGGGAATAGGGAATAGGGAATAGGGCATAAAGATTAGGGAATAGGGATTAGGGAATAAAGATTGGGGAATAGGGATTAGGGAATAAAGATTGGGGAATAGGGATTAGGGAATAAAGATTGGGGAATAAAGATTAGGGAATAGAGATTAGGGAATAGAGATTACTGAATAAAGATGAGGGATTAGGGATTAGGGTATAGGGAATAGGGTATAGGGAATAGGGCACAATGTGGGACACACGGCAAGTCATCTACAGTCATTGATAACATCTGCTGTTATTTGAATGGTCTCTCACAGCCTGTATTTTACACAGCACCTCCTAGCTAGCCAGCTATCTACAGTTTTTTGTGTACTTTTATTTTTATTTTTAGAAGCTATTAAACCCATTCAAACGTATATTATTGGCCGGATTGAGCTGTTACAGCGGTTAATAACGAACATGCTTCTACGCTTATTCTTTGCTCCGCGGTTAGACTCCTGCTAACTGCATGGCCGAAGTTAGCGGTTAGCTAGCACAGTACCATACCGATGCTCAGTTGTGTTGGCTCTTTCTTCCTCCTCTGCAGCCTTTCTCTCAGAGTCTCCAGCTGCTTCTTGTGCGCTTGGATGCTGCTCCATGTATCCGACATCTTAAACACAACAATAAAATAAATTACTCGCTTTAGTGTAGGTAACTCCTGCTTCAAACACGGGCACTAAACTTCCTCCATGTGCCGGAAACCGAGAGCCGGCGGTAGCTAGCATAAAGGTCCGCGGGGGGAAACCACAAGACTGCATACTACCGTACTAAATAGTGCATTAAATAAATACGCCTACAATCTACACATTATTTATTTTTTTAAACATACTATTTGGTATGGTAGTACGCAGTCTTTTGAACGCCACGTACGTTAACTATGGTATGGTAATGTTTAGGGCGGAAGTACGCGGTTTGGGACGCAGCCGTACAACGTTGTCGGCCGGGTCAACCTTCGGACAGATCTGTCATTTTAACGAATACAAATATGACTCGTTATGAATTAATGAGGGGGGAAAAAAAGTAAAGTAAAATCACTGACATGCTTGCCGAACGAAAAACAAAACAAAACAAACACACACCTGAAAGCAAAAACTAATAAATCCTTCATTAAAAGCTGACTGCGTGTGTCGATATAGTCCACTTTGAAGACGCTGGATCATTTTTAAATAGGCCTACTGTACAAATGGTCAAATCAACCCGGCTATAATAAAACAAAATATATATAGCGGTTAGCTATACTTTTATATATATTTTTATATATAATAAATATATATATATTTTTTTTATATTGAGGCTGCAAATCATTCAAAGCGAAAATGTGTTTAGAAGTTGGATACATTTTTTTGAACTGTTGTTCCATCCATCCGCCAGGAAAGAAAGAAACGTGCTAGTAGACACGTGCAGATTGCAGAGTATTATTTAGGCAAGCCAGACCTTGGTGTCGAAGCTGGTCCACTAATGCATCATGCTGGTCCACTAATGCGTCATGCTGGTCCACTAATGCGTCATGCTGGTCATGCTGGTCCACTAATGCGTCATGCTGGTCATGCTGGTCCACTAATGCATCATGCTGGTCATGCTGGTCCACTAATGCATCATGCTGGTCCACTAATGCGTCATGCTGGTCATGCTGGTCCACTAATGCGTCATTCTGGTCATGCTGGTCCACTAATGCGTCATTCTGGTCATGCTCATTCTGGTCATGCTGGTCCACTAATGCGTCATTCTGGTCATGCTGGTCCACTAATGCATCATGCTGGTCATGCTGGTCCACTAATGCATCATGCTGGTCCACTAATGCGT
>JAOUQW010000040.1:5627262-5647403 GCA_028565825.1 Olivaichthys viedmensis | reverse complement strand
GTTCAGTGGCTGTGTGGCATCTCTAATTGTCAATACACTGCAGGACGTTAGAGACCAATTGATGGACAAGTTTGAAGGCCCGTCACCCAAACTTCAGACAGTCTTAGCAACAACAAGCACATCTGTCAAAGAAATAGTTGGCAATGTCTTTGAAAACATGTCTGCATCCTTGATGGATGATGACAATCTGAAGCCAGGTGATAATACTTTCTCTACTAATGTAATTGATACTATCGCTAGCAGTATGTTCGATACAGTATGTGACAGTATCCTTTACAATACCAACTCAAATGACACGCGGAGTCCAATTCATGAGCCAACAAGAAAAGTTTACAAAATGTCTACATCCCAAACTGTCTTCATACCACCTCAGACTTCAGACATAAAAAAAGACGTCAACTTTGATAAGCAACCTGCAGCTGGGTCAGATATTAACCTCGGCAGAGTCCTTGCTACTAGTAATACAACAATTACTTCTCAGGACATTCAGCTGACTGCAGATGATCAGAGAGAAAACGAAAAATGTGCTAGCCCTGTCCCAACAACACTCTCTAGTGATAAGCTATGTGAGGTAATCCTCACATGCAAAAGCCTTGACAAGGACCAGTCCTCTGGAACTCAATTCAAAGCTGAGGATAAGGAGGAGGACATTTTAGCTGCTACACAATTGATTAAGAAGGTTGTGAGCGAAGAGAAGCTTGAGCTAACAGAGACAATAGAAGAGGATTCACCTGAGAGAGTCCTGTCACCAAGAGCTAGCCAGACAGCCATTAGTTCCTGCTACACTATACTGGATGATGTGCTAGTCTCATTTGCAGAATGTGCTGGCCAGTCTCACCCAGGTACTTCTGGAAGCATGAGCAACCTGGATGACCCTCTGACTTCAGAGTCATCAGCAGTTGAAACATTTGCCACTAATATGGCTAAAAGTGTTCCCGAGGAGTTGCCTACAAGTGTTCCTGACCTCCAGAGTCCAATCGGAAATGTTGGCAGAATGTCAGGATCTGAAGCTGTCTTCACACAACTTGAGACTGCAGACATGAAACAAGACTTAACACCCGATGAAATAACAGAAGAACAACTTGTAGCTGAATCAGATATTGACCTTGGAAATGTTCTGGCTACTCCTTCTGAGGAAAATATAACCGCTCCTGCTCAAGACGTTCAGCTGACTGCAGATAATCTGATTGAGCAGGAGAAATGTGCCAGCCCTTTCCCTACAACACTCTCTAGAGAGAAGCCAGGTAAGAGAACCTTCATATGTTAGATAGCCAAATACTTACTATGACATAAGATTTTCAAGATGAATAATTTATTCCTTTTACAAAGTACTTTGTGTTAGTCTACCACTGTGTTAACAATAAATTGAAATACTGATGTTTAGCAAATTATGTACAGTGCATTAATCATAATTTCAAATCACAGTCTTCATCTGGAAATGTAATTAGAACCAAATTGCTTTTTTTTGTGTCCAAATTGTAGACATTATTAATGACATCATCGACTCCCCAAGAGGATCCCGCAGCAGAACAACATGCATTACCACAAAGTCCATCTCTCTCCCAAGCATGTACTTTACTACAGTAGATGACATCCCTGACCAATTTAGCCAGAAGATCGAGAATGGTGTCATGCGTAACCTTTCTCTGACTGACATAGACAGGGCCATGAGCACGGGATCAGCACAGAAGGATGAAATAAAAGACATGCTACTGGCTGAATCCGAAAAACTCAGTTTGCTGTTTTCCAAAGGCCTTGACAAGGACCAGTCTTCTGGAGCTGAATTTAAAGCCGAGGATGAGGATGAGGATGAGGGCATATTGGTTGCTGCACAACTGATCAATAAGGTTGTGAGCGAAGAGAAGCTCGAGGTAACAGAGGCAATGAAACAGGAATCACCTGACAGAGGCCTGTCACCAAAAGCTAGCCAGACAACCATCAGTTCCAGCTGCATTATCCTGGATGATGTGCTAGTTACAGAATGTACTGGCCAGTCTTGCCCAAGTACCTCTGGAAGCATGAGCAACCTGTATGACCCTCCAAGTTCAAAGTCATCAACATCTATAACATCTGCCGCTGATTTGGATACAAGTGTTCTTGAGGAGTTGCCTACAAGTGTTCTTGACATTGAGAGTCCAATCCATGAACTAACAGAAATTGTTGGCAAAATGTTCGCCTCTGAAGCTGTCATCTCGCCACCTCAGACTTCAGACAGCAAACAAGACCTCAAACATGATGAAATAATAGAACAACTTGTAGGTGAATCGGATATTGACCTTGGGAATGTTCTGGCTACTCCTTCTGAGGACCATATAGCAGCTCCAACTCAAGATGTTCAGCTGACTGCAGCTGATCTGATTGAGCAGGAGAAATGTGCTAACCCTGTCCCAACAACACTCTCTAGTGAGAAGCCAGGTGAGATAATCTTCATACGTTTCATAGCCGACAATCAAAATGACATAAGATTTTTAAGATTAATAATTTATTAATTATAGAAAGTGTTTTGTGTTAGTCTACCAGTGTCGAATATAAAATTAAATACTAAAGCTTGGTCAATTGTGTACAGTGCATGAACCAGAATTCACAATATTCATCTGGAAAATGTAATTACAGCTAAGTTATTTTCTCTTTGTGCCCAAATTGTAGACATTATTAAAGAGATAATTGACTTGCCAAGAGGATCCACCAGAAGAATGACATGCCCTACAGCAAAGTCCATCTCAGTACCAAACATGTACTTTGCTCAAGTAGATGAAGTCCCTGACAAATTTAATCAGAAGAACAGGAAAAACATCAAGCGTCCCCTTTCTCTGAGTGACATAGAACAGGCCAAAAGCAAAAGATCAACAAAGAAGGAAGAAATAAAAGACATACTCCTGACTGAATCCAGAAAACTCAGTTTGCTGTTCGCCGAAGGCCTTGTCAAGGATCAGTCTTCTGGACCTAAATTTAGTGCCGAGAACGAGGATGAGGGCATTTTGGCTGCTGCACAACTGATCAATAAGGATGTGAGCGAAGAGAAGGTCGACTTAACAAAGACAGTGAAAGAGGGTTCACCTAAAAGGGGCCTGTCTCCAAGAGCTAGCCAAACAGCCATCAGTTCCAGCAGCACTATCCTGGATGATGTACTAATCTCATCTGCAGAATGTGCTGGCCAGTCTCGCCCAGGTACATCTGGAAGCATGAGCAACCTGTATGACCCTCCGAGTTCAAAGTCATCAACATCTATAACATCTTCCACTGATTTGGATACAAGTGTTCCTGAGGTATATGCTATGGAATCCACAGAAGTCCCAGCAAAACCCACTGGATACAAAGCAGTACTCTGTGGATCCAAGAAGCAGCCTAAACCAACAACAACAGGTTCATTGAAGGAAGACCTCAAAGCACTGAAGACCAAAGCAGTGTCTTCCATTTTTAAAAAGATTTGGGCACTTCCATCAAAGCTTAAAATACCAGCAGCCAAATCTTCATCATCTGACAAAGAACAAGGCATACAATGCTCTGGAGGTTCTTCTGAATCCTTTAATGAAGAGGGCAGAGTGCAGAAAGAAAAGTCCAAAGTTGTTTCTGCCACAAAGCGTTGGTCTTTCCCCAACCTATACACCACTGTCGAAGCAGCATCTTTCAAGGAAAGGTCTGAGCAGAACTTAAAAAATAAGGTGAAGTGCTCCCTTCCTTTGCTAGACTTTGGAAGGGTGCTTCATGAAGACCAAAATTAAGTGCAGCCTTCCTACAGCGCAACATGGCACGGCTCGGTAACAAATTCAAACCCAGGATTATCTGTTTCCTGGCCGAGTACGTGTGTTGGTTTCCAATCACATAACGCTACTCATGAAAGTAAGAGGTTAACTTCCAGAGAATTCCTACTTTCACGGGTAGCGTTATGTGAATGGAAACAGACACACACACTCGGCCAGGATACGGATAGTCCTGGGTTCCGATTTGTTTTGAAGACGGGCCATGCTGCGCTGTTGGGTGGAAAAGTAGTTTATCAGGCCGAGGACATGAAGCTAACTCCAGAACTCGTTATTTAAGGAAGTGACCTTATTGGAAATGTTCTTGAGAAAGTGAAAATAATCAGTCAGATCCAAGAACCATCAACCAAGAGTGCAGTTTTAACAAAGGCAAGTCATACTGCCGCCAATGCAGTGAACAAATGCTGGAAAATATGGAAACATTTGTCAGGACAAGTCATGTTAATTTTGCTGCTCCAGTAACTGATATCTTGGCAAGATGTCAGTACTGTTAAGATTGCGCAAAGTATCTATTTGCCAGACTTTGGAAAGGTGACTCATCAAGAACAGTCACAAGCTAAAGGAACTGGATGGGTGACTTGTTGACAAATGTTTCTAAGAGACTGAAACCTATGGTACCTGAGAGACACTTAGTTTCTCAGCTTCATGTTCAAGAGGATATGCTCAACAACGGGGATGCAAGCATCTTTGTTAAGTGAAGAGACATCAGTTAAGTACAATGGAAACTTTTGTCAGAACCTTGCTCACTTTGCTGCTCCAGTGACTGATATACTGCCACGGCAACATGTCAGTGCTGTTAAGCTAGCACAAAGTATTGATCTGGATAATATCAGCATTAAAAGTGAAAGATTAAGATTAAAAGTAACACTGATTTAGAGGAGGTGAACAAAGGGAGCAAGCACAAACATCAGATGAATTGCCACAGACTTCCACCAGGGGCCGTGTATGTCCCATCAATTGATTTTTCTATTTTTGCATCTGAAACAAAAAATTAAAAACGTCTGTCATTTCAAATTTGGTTTCTTGAGACATTAATTAAATACAAGAATTAGCAGTTAATCCAATTTGTCATAATAGCAGTGGGAACATATGTTCCTACAAAAGCAATAAATGCTTTTAACAACATATGTTCTCACTGCTCTTATGACAAAATGGATTAACCGCTAATTTCTCGTATTTAATTAATGTCTCAATATACCAAATTTGAAATGACAGACGTTTTTCATTTTTTGTTTCAGATGCAAAAAATAGAAAAAAAAACAAACAAACAAACAATTGACAGAACGTACACGGCCCCACTAGTCTGCTTTGAACATTTTCAGTAGCATTGTTTTTCAAGGTCATGTGCTGCAAAAGAAGATTTCAACCTTTTCTCTAAGTTAATGAAAAAATAACTTTTAGAAAATTAAAATGCACACAAAATGCTGTTTTTTTCCCTTCCATTTCCCAATGCTATCCACACGCCTGGAGTTTTCCTCTACCTGCTCTGATCACACGTCTGAGGAACAACATCCAAAAGAGGGCTCCTGTGACCAGCTTGGATCCCTCGCCAGACGAGTCCAGAAAGCCAGTGAGACGTCGGGAGACCGAAAAAAATTGAAGAATACTGGAGATATTTAGCTTCTTATCCTCAGCCTAATGCTGAAAATCAAATAAATAAATAAAAACCAAATAATTGTTTAAAATGGAATAGTAATTATTCATTTCTCTAGCTTTAACAACAACAAAAAAATAATATATTTAATTTTAAAAAAATCATTTGAGAGTATATATATTTGTGTGAGGTAAGAACATGCCATACAGAATAGTAGGAGAATATTAGTCATATCAGTCATGGCTAAAGATAATACAGCAATGAGGACAAGCTATACTATTAGGACAGCTGCAGCCTTTGACTTCCAGTATGATTATGAGCAACTCTATGAAGAATAATCTGGACATGTGTGATGTCAGCATGTGGACATGTATGATGGCCACTCGAGGGGCCACTGTTGCCCTTTAGCATACATAAGGGTATATATAATTGTCTTATCATTATCAAAGATCACAAATTATCAAAAGACTATTTTTCCAGGGGGTTTTACATAGTTCACATACATAATCCAAAATGTCTAGTTAAAGATGCAGATCCTACAGATTAATTTCAGTGAAACAAATCTCCAGTCTCTTTACTCTCAGGGTTTTGACTCCCATGACGATATCTCTTCATCCTGATTTACACCCTCACGAGGTGTAGGGGAGAGCTGAGAACAAACTAACATGGGGTACAAAGAAACATGGAATTTTTATATGGCGGCATCAGAGGTACTGCGACGTATTTCCTGTCAAATAACGATGATCACCCCCTCTTCGTTTGAGCAGAAAGCCGCAGGAATCGGAGCAAATCTTTTGGAAATACGTTCAAAAATATGTTTTTAATACCGGAAAGTGAATATGTTATTACCAGAAGTGTTTTTCGATTGTTGTGTTTCTGGTACATGTCTAAGAATCTAAATGTATATCATTTTAATCATCATCCTGTTGACTACCAGTTAGCATGCTTTTCATTTGTCTTGCTAGCTAGCAGGGATGGCTATACAAGCAAACATCCAGCCTCTACACAGGGTTTCAACTTTGCCGCCTACCAGTAGGCCTACTGCTAGTCGTATTTGAAATGTTCTGTTGATGTAATCACCAAGAAATTTAAGAAATAACTTAAAAACAACAAACTTATTATATTTTTCACACATAAGGAGTAGAAAATACAGATAAGGGATAAGGGAGTGCCCAGGGAGATTTTAGAGATGGCAGCGTGTCCAAACAATTTGTTTGATATGATTGAATTTAATCAACTAAAATGTGTAGAATGATCATAGCTTGTCATCAATATTATTGCTTGGCAATCTGATTTCCTTATCAGATTAGGCCTATATGTTTTTGCTAGCCTAAATCACATGAGAATTGAGAAATATTCTATCCTTTTCACACGTTGTTTGAAATAAATGGTTGTAGTCTTTGATTATATACTTTTCATCTCCTTTAATGATTTAAAATTATTCATTTGACACAGGTCATCCTGTCCTGTGACAGAAACAAGTAGTATATTGATTCACAGTTGACTTTCTGTCCATGTATGGACTCATTAAATACCAGGTCGTGATAGGTGTGTGCCAGTGTACATCAGCATGTGTGTGTCTCCTACAGGCAAGTGCACAGGATGGATTTTATTGAGAGAGGAGTGGGCATGCAGACCAATTAACATTTGAGTCACTTATCATCATTAGCAAGTCTGTATAAAAAGGACCTCATGCAGTGACCAAAACATGCAAATGTACTTTGTGCTTAATCATAAGTGACGCACTTCTGGCCTGAGCACAGTTGTACGTCAGTGGACTCCTTTGCTTGGCAACCATTAGCACAACAGGTACAGGTTTCATGAAGAGGGTTAAGGGGGTTTAGAGTACTTTTCTTTGTCAGTGACTTGGTAGGGTCACTTTAGAAATTGGTGAGTGATTTTAAAGGGTTTGGAAGCTCATATGATGAGGCATTAAAATGGTAGGACCCATTATGCAAAGCTGACACTTCCATGTGACCTTATCATAGTTTTTCCCTACTGAGATATCCCACACACCTTGACTTTCATCCTGACACACACCCAAACATCCACTCAGCTTACTCTTATACACACACATTTAAACCTACCCCTCCCTCACACAAACACAGAGACTACACTTCCATAACATACTCATGCCTAAATCCGGACAACCTCCATCCTCTTACGCCTTTTGCTTTCTCAACCAATAACATTCTCCAGACACCCACCTCTCTTAGACATGTATATAACCCACCTCATGCTGCTGCTGGACTACTCTGATCATCTCTCAGTTGACCAGGTGAGGTTACAGGTCTGAGTTTCTAGGATGTACAGTAGGATGTGTTCTCAGTTGCACATGGTGGTGTTGGCTCTGTCCTTTCTTGTGTTGGTGAGTAGGGTCAGAGCAGCACCCAGAACAGACATATGGGCTCATCTGCTCCAAAACGAGGCAGACGGGAAGGAGGTGAGAATAATTTAGTGATTTTCTTGTGTGCGGCTTCCAACGCATGTATTTGTTTGGTTGCTTAATGGGGGCAAAATGCAGAATATGCCTTTGTCAGTGGAAGTCACTCTTTTTAACCATTATTTGTAATGAAATTATAATATTTAACTAATAGAACTATTATTTCATAATGCAGAAATTGATATTTTTTTAATTATTATTATTGCAAATTGTTTCTTTTACTTATTTATAAAAGAAAAAAATATTTCATGTCAATCTGAAGCTTTCAGACATGATATATAGATTTTATTTTCCCCATATGTTGTTGTGGAAATTTAACGAGTAGACAATTTACATGAATAACTGCATTTTCCTACAATTTCTCACCAGTTACACCAGAGCAGAATGAAATATTATTATATATAAGAATTACATTTGATAATATTCGATGGGATTTGTTCCCCTACACTATTCAGGATCATTTGTCTTGTCTTTAGGACCTTTCCCGCATTCTCCTGCTGAAGCTCCTTTCTGAGCTGGAGAGCCCAGATGAGAACGATGTCCTTTCTGATGAAGATGGCGTGGAAATGAGGAGCCGCATCCTACGCCATCTTCCCTTAACCCCGCGTGAACGGAAAGCCGGCTGCAGGAACTTCTTCTGGAAGACGTTCACCTCCTGTTAGCCACACTATTGCATGAAGCAGCTGCATTGGTTGCATAGTCGATTCATTTTTAAAAGGACTTTTATGCTGTTGCTCATGTTGTCAATTCAACCCTCATGCCCAGTGGGGTTTCTGTAGAGCTGTATCTGGAGTAGGAGCTTTTACTTACAGGAATACATTACACTATTGTTTCAGCTTTGAACATCTCCAGCTATAGATGTGCATGTGTGTGGTTTTGGGTCTGGTCATTTTAACATATTAATGAATAAATGGTGGCTGTGGCTATATCAGACCCTTATTAAGACTATAATTTTGTGGTCATGTAAGAGATTGTCTTTGTTAGGACACGATGTGAAGCTTTATAGTGAAATACTTTATAGTACTATGGAGTCCAAATAAATAAAATAAAAAACACTAGTAATGTTCAGACTCATCTAGTTTAAAAGTAAAAGCAAGGCTGTGTTTTTAAACACAACTGAATAAAACAATTTCATTAAACCATCAAATATCTGCAATAGTCATAACTAACATTTGTCTGTACCCATGGTCGATATAAAAAATAAATCAACAATTACTTGCTGTATTGAGGGATGGATTTATAAATTGAGATTTCTTAAATTACCATCAGAGAAAAGCAACACATGCATGCACACTAACAATGATCTTCATTACTGAGTGCCAGTTTCACAATTTATCAATCACAAACAAAAGGTGCAATTCTGCAGCATGAAGAGCACTTGTTCATTAGCATCAGTGGGCATGGATAAAAAATTTAGGATAAACCAGGTAGACGGTACAGACATTGTTACACAGTGAGGCAGGAACAAGGTAAAAACATTCGGAGAGGGATGGAAATGTACACATCGCACAGAGGAATTACTGGACAATCAGAACCACAAAATTAAAGGTTACAACCAAAGAATAAGTAAAAACAGTAATAATGAAGGAAATACTAGATATCTTGGATTGGTTAAAAACAGCTTTAAGATAATAAATCATGTTCAGTAAATAATGACACATCTTAAACACCATTTTGAATTTGAAATTCAATAAATAAAGAAAACGGATACTGCCATGTTGTGCTCATAGTTCTGTTAGGAACAGTGTATGAATGAGCAATAATCACTCTGCAGGTTCATGAGTAGAAAATCAACTGCAATTTCATAAGTTAATAGACCTGTAGGTATTTATGGCAGATATTCAATTCATTACACAAGGTTAATATCAGAGAATATAAATTCAATCCAATCAAAATCAATTAACATATTTTAACCAAAAGAGATGCCAAATGAATTGCTCGACCAGTAATAAGGTCAATTTGATTTTTTTAGGCTTGATACTACAAAATGTTGCGTGTGTGTGTGTGTGTGTGTGGGGGGGGGGGGCATACAAAAGCTAACACCCTCCCCTCACAAGAAAGTAAAATGGATGGCATAACACCCTGCAACATATTTGTTGAATAAAATATCAGCCCCAGTAACCATTATGGACAATACAGTCACCCCTGTAAACTACAAAAGCTCATTTACCTGGATGTAGTTTTTCCTGCATTAGATATTCAATAATCAAGGTGCTCTTTGTTGTTTTATTTCACTCCTTAGGAACCAGTTTAAAAAAAAACATCCAAAATGCAAAACCTTGTCTGCCCTGAGGGCTGCAAATAGCAACCTTATTTTGGGGAGGCACTGAACTGAAGACCATCTATCTCAGTTTTGTTCACTAAATATCTTAACATTAACCTCACTAACCACTTCACCTACAAATTCTCTCACTGCAATACTAAATCCCTTTATAGCACCTTAACTCAAGGCAAGGTACTTCATGTTCACGACCTGTGTGATCCAAAAGAGCGTAAATGAGTCAATTTCTCCAGGCTCTACATCTGAATCTAACATAAAACTTGTTACAGTTCCTACATTTAGTTGTGTTGAAACACAGTGCCCTTCTATGCTGATCTGATATGGTTAGGCTTTAGGTAGAAGGGACTCGTCAGAGATCAGTAAAATGTGCCCTGATAAAGTGCCAATTGAACATAGTGTTGTGTTCAATCTATAGACAATTGTGTTCAATCTATAGACACAGATTGAACACAAAAAGCTGGTATTCTGTTTATTATTATCGTCATGATTCAAAGTTTAGTCTCAAGCATTAAACACAATGGTGATATCTTTCGATGACAATGACCAGTTTTAGTGTTGATCACTATCCATCATTGATGTGTTAAAGCACCAAGGCTAAGTGGACTTTTAAAGTTGGGTGAGTGAAGTGTCACGTGACTCCTGCTGTTGGCAGAAAAGGGGATCAACAATAAAGTGATTTTCTAGTGAAATTTAACTCATTACTGTCATGACTCCTGTTGGGTTATTATTATTAATGTAATCAAAAAAAATTCATACTGCAATAGTAGAGATTCTCAGTGGCAGTAACTCTTAGCTATAAGAACCGTGGTTAAGCTCTTCATGTGTGCACACTTAGCGCTATTGAAAAATTAATATTTAAATCACCCCTGTAAACTAACAATCTTGTTTATAATTGCCCTCTTTAAGTTGCCTATGCAAATGACTTCACTCTTCTTTCACAGCTCTGGTTAACTATAAACCCTGAGTTTGTAGAATTCAGCTATGCATGTGAAATTATTTATTTTTAGTTGTCTGCTAATATAAAGGGAAAAAACCAACAACCCCCCCCCCCCCAAAAAAAAGGTAGTTAACCATAGATCATCTCTATGAATAACCCTCATATAGGTACAAAGTAAAAAAAAAAAAGGGGGGGGGATATTAATAATAATTGTGAAAGAGGACAGAAGGGGAGTTGTTAGCAGTCAGTGGAGATTTTGGCAGAGAGATCTTGGATTCGTCGGGCACTGCAGCTCTTGCACAGAATATGGCCGTCCAGAGGGTAGCAGCCTCGACCCTCTCCTTCAGACGAGAGGAGCAAACCACACTCCTGCAACACAGCCAAACACATAACCTGACTACTTACCGACATTATTGGCTTTATAGTTACATTTACATGCTCAAAATAGCAAGCGATTAAACCTACTGATAACCTGAAGAGCAGTCCGAGTGCATTTACCTCACAAATGTAGCAGTTGACATGGAAACTGCGATCCAGAGCCACAATCCTCACCGTCTCCTCCTGACCCGGCTCAGGCATTATGGGCTCGCCACACACAGAGCAGCGTGGGGCAAACTTCCTGCTTGCACAGAAAATATACTGTGCTTAGAAAGTCAACAACTGATGGTCCATAAGTGTGTGTGACATGGATATAACAGGAAAATTCTGTAAGGGCACCTAATACAAGTCACCTCAAAATTGCATCTGCTCATACTGTGTGCCTTTTCATATCTAGATAAATCCGATTTAATGTTTCAAACAAATTTTATGTTCCTAATTTAATGTACACAGATGACCCCACATCAAGCACAACTGTCCTTCCGTGCAGAATAGACATTAATATACTTGTGTGAGAGCCCGAAAGACTCACAATGTACTACATTTTCAGGATGGAAGCAAGTGTACAAACAATGCCTCTAAAATATGATTATACATTAGCACCATTGCAGTTACCTGTGGAAGTCCTCAATGCAGTGGATCTGTGAGGTGGCATCCACAGTGAAGGGAACACCGTCCAAGCAGCAGCCACAGACTACGCAGTTGAAGCAGCGTGGGTGATATGCCTTACCCATCGCACGCAGGATCCGGTCCAGGATCGGGTTTGAACACTTTGAGCAGCGCTCCAGTGTGCTCTGCAAGGCAGAGGAAAAATAGAGAAACAAGAGACGAATCAAGACAGTTACCAATGAGAAATAATTCTGCATTTATTCTATATTCAGGCTTATCATAGAGAAAGTGTTAATTCAGACTAAAATTTTAATGGAGGCAGGAAATAAAGAAAGTCATTTCCAGACAGCTTTTTAAGATAAGCAATCAGAGGAAATCACAAGTTGAGGAGTATCATCTTGAGAGGGGAGAAGGGAGAAAGTGAGGTCAAAAGGAAGGAGGCACAATAATGAGGAAACACTCAAGGCATGTGTGTAAGGGTCAGTTCCACCACAAAAAAGCCATTAAGGTGTCTAGGAGAATGATGGAGAGGACAAGGGGTGGAGAGGCCAGAATGTAGAAGAAATGTAGAGACAAAAAGACACACACAAAAAAAAACAAAAAAAAACAAAAAACACAGAATGTTTGGGGGGGGAGGCAAAGAGAAAGAGGCACAAAAAGATAAGACTTACAATGTAACAGCTCTCACAGTAGCTTTTTTTGTCCAGTGCATAGAAAGGCTTGCCTCGGAGTTGGGCATTGCAGGTGATACATGTAAAACACTCCACATGGAACACCTGCTCCATAGCAATACAGCCACTACCATCACCGAGCACGTTGTCTCCACATCTCGCACACCGGCCTGTGAGAGAAAGCGGCGATTTTTTAAAAAATCAGTAAAGGCGTCAATATTACCCTTTAAAATTTATAACACTTGATTCATTCACATTATTTTTAAAGGGTGTGAAAGACACATCATACCAAAGTATTCCTCTGTAGGGGGATGATTCATGTCATACACCAACTTCTTAGTGAGTCGATCCAACTCCTCCTCTGGTCTTGCCACTGGTCCCTAGTGGTTCAATGTGGCAAACACAACAGTGAGCTTGTACATAACACACATCAATCTGGGGTCATACTCACAAAATAAACATTTTCTAAGTTTCACTACAAGTTCCCAGCTAAATATTTATTCTTAAAACCTATTCACGGAACAATTGAAAGGAACTCAAGGCGGGGTCATCCCTGCTGCTACAGATGATGGAATGTTTCATGAATTAATTTCTACAGTGATTGGCTTATGCGGTAGCCGTCTTCATGGTGAACTCAAATGAAACCACATTTTACATTTTAAATAAAAAAATTAAATTCGAAGTGTTACTGATTTTATATGTGAAAACAATAACTTAAACACTTACTACTTGTAAAGTATATGGCTAAATGTCAGCCTATACATAGGTGGTATGTATCGTAAAATTAATTAGAAGATTATTTAATTAAGTATTTGACCTAATTTACATTTACCTAGTGTCAATTTAAACAGCCTTCTTAATTAGCAAACGATAGCTTAGAGTAACCATGACCTTGTAGATGGTGAACATCGAATGGAAACCACATGAATTGTTGGCATTTACTGTTTAACTCACAGTTGACCAAGATATTCCCAGTCCATCTGCACTGCATAACCGCTTTTTTTCATCAAGTAGCAGAGATGAATCTTGATCTCCGGTGGTACTGCACTCTTAGTAGGTGACGTGACTGCATCCCACACTAATTATACAAATCACTGCAAAACCCTTGCGATCGAGACAATACTTCTTTAAAAGCTCATTGTCATTAAGCATTTCAAACACATGAACTTGATGGCAAGGTGGACTGCTGGCAGCAGCCATTTTATTTACTGACCGAGTCCTCTAGATTACGCCAGATGCAACAGGTTTAATAGCTGCTTTAAGCACCCAAAATGCTTTATAAATTACGACAAAATTAGGAGTTTAATCATTTAGGACCAACATGCCCAATGGACAAGTTACACAGTTAAGAACTCTTGTGAAGTCTCACCTTCACTAGAAAATTCTCACCTTACTAGCCTGGTAGCTCTGTTCTTGTCCCTTCTTTCCTGGTGGTCCCTGTGCCCTGGTTGGCGCCTGAACCCCACCTGAGCCCCCCTTATATGCCGCTGGATCACCATGGGCCTGCTGGGCTGGAGGTGGCGGTGGTGGGTACCAGCCCTGTCCCTGTCCTTGGACCTCTGAGTAATGTGGGCGGTCCTGTGGGGCAGGGCAAGTAGCATGTTGGCGTGGAGGGGGCGGAGTGTATGCCTGCTCCGCCTGCCTCCCACTCTGTGAATAAGTGACGGGCTGGGCAGTTTTGACCTGCACAGTGAAGCGTGGCCCGCTTGGGGTGGAGGCAGTGGTGTAGGAGGCTGGCACTGGTTGGGGGTACGGTTTGTGGGCAGAGGAACATGGGGACGGATAGGCATGGTCAGGCTTCGGGGTGGAGGCGTAAGACGGAGAAGGATGGTATTGGCTCTGGGGATGAGGAGGGTAACCCATGGAGGGTCTGGTCTGGGATGGAGCACCCGTCTGGCTGGAGGGTTTGTAGCGCTCGCTGTAGAGATGCTTGTTGTAAGGCACATTGTCATATAGCTGTGGGAGAGATATTTAATGTGAACATACTGCATGTGGCACTGGAGAATCTTGTATTCACTCTGCAGTAGAGAACTTAGGTTTCTTAGTACGCTTTTGAGTATGATTATTTTATTTATTACACTTGGTTATCAATTACTTTTAAAGTTCTTGCCAAAATGAAATGCACCAACAATACTATAATTCACAACAGTTCAAAAGCTGCAGTGCAGAATATGATTTACCCCACAATTACAGTTACGTCACATCTCCATCCTAAAGAACCCCTTCTTTTACCACAAACTGTGGATCTGTGGAAATCTGGATATTCTCTTTTTTGTTTTAGTGCTGTCTAGTTGGCAAGTCCATGGCAGAGTGTCAATTTAAAAAAAAGCTTGGGAGTAAGGTTGAGGTATGTTTGAGGAAAGATACAACAGAGGAACTAGTGTACCTGTGTGCTTGTGTTCTGAGGATGGCTGTCCATGTCAGCCAGCATGCATGTGAGAGAATCTATCTCTGCATCAATATTAGAGAGTTTATCAGAGCCATGTGTCTGAAAACAAGAGGTGACAAAACAACATATATTCATTTATAAAGCACTTCAGGATTCACCTGATTTACAATTCAAGTGCCAAGCAAAGTATATTTACAAATGAGTTTACAGAATGTGCTTTCAGAACTTGACTACAGCAGTACATAAAATAAAAAGATCTTTTGAATCATTTTATAGCTTTAGAAAAAAAGAAATGCCCATTTCCTTCATAATCCTTTATTTAGTTAACAAAGTGATTTGTAAGGCCTAGAAAATGGCTAGAAGACTCACCTAAATTTTTTTTTTTATACATTCCTAAATTCCACTATGCTATCAGCCCAGGTGATACATTGTTTTTAGGAAACAAGGGTACACAATAGTGTCTTTCTTCATAAACAGACACACAAACAGTAAACCATAGTTTGGAAAGCTCTGGTTTGGACTCACATGGTAATCATAGCTGGCCATGTGTGGACTCCAGAAGAGATGATCATCTTTGGGCCCGTGCCCTGGAGGATAATAGTGCTCTCCTTTTGGAGAAAGGGGATGGTAGGACGACGGCCCTGAGTAACCGTCCTGGTACTGGTGATGCATGTTTCCCCCTAAATAACCACACAAACACAAACAAGCACTGTAAAAAAATATTTTTTAAAGTAAGCAATCCGATCAGTGTATACTGAGCAACGTCTGCCATTTTGTCATCCAACCATGTATTAAAACGTCCCTCAAACCAAATCTCTGTTTTAGATGTCATTGTGTCAAAAATCCTTCATTTTTCCAGAGAAAAAAATAGAAACCATTAACATTAGTAATATCTCCATGAATATTATCAAGTCCTTCAGGTTAAAATCATTCATATTTAACAAACCCAACACATCACTTAAAGGGAAGTTAAACAATCCTGTCACCCTTTTATGTAAAAAGAAGGGATAAATGAAGACTAAAGCCTTGTCTGTTGGGCTAACAATTCTCAAAGAAAAGAAAAATATCCATATGTTCTTGGTCATTTTCCACTGCCCATTCTGCTCTTAATAGTGGGGGAGAGGGCCTTTCAGCCAATCAGGTTTAGTTCACCGATATTTCCAAGAGAAGTGTCAGTTTGAGCTCTGCCTCTCATGCCATAGAATGTCTATGTTGAGAGTATGAGCATTGAGATTCACAAGCTAGGTAAACAAATTTATCTAGCCACGTTAACATGGGTCTAGTAAAAATTTTTTTTATTTCAATTAGCTCTGATATTAAGGCAGAGGTATAACAGCTGGATTTGGTTACAGATTTTCCATCATTGTTACTTTCAGGAAGTTACTATTTTAAGTCAGGATTTTAATTTAAAAAAAATTGAGATATTTAGGAACGGCCAACCAATGACACCATTAGCATTGATCCAACAAGGTTAAGGTTAAAGCCTTGTAATGTATGATGTCCACATTAAAATATTTTATTTAAAATTATTTTCTTAGCAACATAGATCATGTTGAAGATCTAAAATGCAAGATCTGCCACTGAGCTGATTTAAGCTGTTTAGTTACCAAATACCAAATAAATACCAAATATAAAAGTATCCAACTGAAAATGGTGAAAAAATTGGTTTAAAATACACGAGAAAGTCTGGGAAAGGGCATCTTGAGAAATGAGAACTTAACATAACTGTCTATCTGTTATGTGCTGGACACACCAGACAGACACATCTTCATTTTGGTCCATCTCATAGATCTAATTGCATGCACAACTTAGTGTGTGCATATATACACAGCATGCATCTTCTAGAAAGCAACTCATATGAGTTTGTGTGTGTGTGTATTGGGCCTGAAAGACTTTCTTACCCGAGGGTCCAGTAGCCATGTACCTTGTGGGCACACCGTTTCCACCTGATGCTCCATTTTGGTCATACACACCATATTTGGGCCTCTGTTCAGGTGGACCCTTCTTGGGTGGTCTGTAGAAGGCAGGTCCAGAGTGTGACATTTGTGCTGCAGGTCTCTCAGAGCTACCCAGAGTCCTCGGAGGCAGCCAGGTAGGGCTGGACATAACAGGCTTCCACTGGCACAGCAAAAGTTTTTTGTAAGGAGGATGATGATAATCATGTGCAAGTTTTTCAAATCAGTTAAAGATGAACTAACTCAACAACATGAAATATCATATCTGGTTTATCCAAGTGTGTGAAAGGTCTGGATAAACAGTAGAGTGGATAAAGAGTGCTTGCCATTTTTAATCAATGCTATGCATTTAAAAAGCATTCACTAGAGCAAGAGAGTGGAACCGCAGCCATTGTCAGGATCGATGGTAGCAATACATGATGAAATGACTACAATCCCCAGGTAACAAACAGTCACTAATCAAACATTGATCAATTGAAATTATGCCAATGCACCCCGTCACAGTAACAAATGGAACCCAATGAGCCTTTATGCTTTGTATATGTATGCAAACAGTTACCAAGGGAAACTAGGGGATGCTCCCATCTGGGTTTCCTATGGTAAATTGCAGTTGCTACAACAGACACATGGTTAAAAAGCAGGAAAATGGAACTATTCTCAAGCAAGAGGGGGAATTCCAGGGGTCCTCGAGCAAACAGCCTCCCACACACAAAACTCCCACAGATGCAAAGTTCCTCTTGATCCCCCATTGGCACAATAGCCATTGTCTTAATATTTAGATGTGACCCTTTGTGTACAAACTTTACATCAGGAATAAGGTCGGAAACGTTGGATCCTTTTGGCGATCCATCTGGACTAGCACAATAATATCCACTTCACAATGGTGGGCAAAACCTGAAAATACTGGACGCTTCATCAGTTACAAAGCTGACTGCAGTGATGAGTGTAAGGGGTATTGGGCAAACATGGCCTAACTTATAAAGCTGACTGCAGTGATGAGTGTAAGGGGTATTGGGCAAACATGGCCTAACTTGCAACATAGCTATATCAGATTTCAGGTTCTGATAGGACTGCATGCAACAGGTGACATGTACATGCCGTGTAAAGAAATAAATAGGTTTAAATAGCATTTTGGGACACAACGAAACGACTCCCGTTAAAATTTTACTCTCAATATACAGGCCTGCATCTAAACAAACAGCTCATTTGGAGATGTAATCGAGCTATGTACCGACACCGTGCCGACTCCGTTTGTATCTGAAGCCGTTCGGGCCCAAACTCAATCCCGAGGACTGTTATCCAACACACACACACACACACACACACACACACACACACACACAAAAACACACCCCAACGCCGAGGTTTCCGCATAGTGCTTTCCAAAAGAGGGTGGATCACCTACAAACACACTCAGAAACAAACATGTTGCATTCGCCGGTAATGTATCACAGCCACTGCTACACTCTTACCATCAGTGGGTGGGGAGCGCTAACCGAATTCAACTGATAATCCTGATAATAAACTAGGAAATCCTAGCCGTAAAATGATCACAGCAACCCGGATACTGTGAGTGCTGAGAATATGATGCAGGGGAGAAAAAAACCCGGAACAATGGAGCATTAATATTATTATTATTATTATTATTATCATGGATGTCCGTACCTCCTCCTCGAAATGCTGGCTATTCCTCCTCCACCACCACCACGTCTACAGCCGGACCGAGTCGACACTCATCTGCGAAATGAAACCGAGTTTGAAGTCTGTTTGCATCGTCAACATGCTATAACATGCATCAATTGCTTCCTGTACTGGACTCTGTAGTCATTTAAAAAAAAAAAAAAAAAAAAAAAAAAAAATCTGCCAAGCATGCAGGGCGAGTCCATGCGCTGTAGCTACGACACACTTTTCGTTTGGCACGCAAAACAAATGGCGTGCAGAATACACGCGCACTGAACTTGAGCAAGTCTCCCACCCTGCATATCACTGACTAGCAGACGCTAATGGGGTTTATTGTCCCTTAAAGATGCGGCGTTTATCTGCTTGTATGAGCATGCTAACTGTAGCCTACAACTCGCCATGACATACAATTGCACCCAACACTTCCCTCAAACCACATCCTCCCTCGTGCACACACACAAAAACAAACCAACAGCAAAATGGCCTACGTTACTGCGCCATGCATTCGACGTGTTTTAGGGCTGAGTAGATCAACTTTGGGGAGTTCTCTTGCCTTAGCATCGACTTCACTGAACCCAGTGAGAGACTTGCCTATGGATCCGGGGCCCGTGGAGACCTTCTAAACCCGTGACGTAAGCGCGGTGCGGGCGGGCGGGCGCGCGCATGCGGTACCGTGCAGTCAGTGTCCCACGTTGGAATGACAGATGGCGCACATCCTCATCTACAGAAATAATAACCGGCCACCCAAGGCGACCTGAATCCTATCCCTTACTTGGCACAGAGGTCGTCTGATCTATAAATACATCAAATATGACGTGATGGGCATCACTTTCTCATCAAGAAAAGATTACGCACACCTGGATCTCAGAGAGGGAGAGTGCGTTCTTCTCTTTCTGTCTGACACACTGCCAAATTGACACTCGAGGTTGTGAGAATTACAATATGATATGTCATGTGGCCTCTTATAAGACTTATTTCTTAACAGAGCGCAAATACCTACAATGTGACTACACAATAAAATAAAAAAATAATAATCTAATAAGCATATCACAGAGGTGCACTTTGTATAAAATTACTGACTGTACCCCCATCTGTTGCTATTCACAATTTGTCAGCACTTTCTACCCCGTCGATCAATGGAAAGTACCACCATAGGACCACCACTGACCTTTGTTTTGTTCTTTTTGAGTGGTGGGCCATTCTCAGCACAGCACTGACATGGTAGTGTGTGTGGCGCTGATACAGGTGAATCAGCCATGGGGTTTTCAAACATCTAATTGTCACTACTGGGTTGAGAAACAGTCGAACAACAAAAAAACCATTCAATATTGTTATGTTGTCCTGTCTGGTTAGCATTTGTTGTTCTGTATATTTATTGTTCTGTGTATATTTGCACTCGTCCTCACTGTCGTGTATTTGCACTTTATGTAGTCCTGTATAGCGTGC
>JAOUQW010000040.1:5601400-5625255 GCA_028565825.1 Olivaichthys viedmensis | reverse complement strand
TATATTTGCACTCGTCCTCACTGTCGTGTATTTGCACTTTATGTAGTCCTGTATAGCGTGCTGCTGTATTGTTGTGTTGCACCATGGTCCTGTAGAAACAACATTTCATTTCAGTGTATACGAGGTATATGGAGGAATGACAATAAAAACCTACTTGAACTTGAACTTGAACTTGAAATACCCAGCCAACAGCAGTCCTGTGGTCTGAAAGTGAGAACTGATGAAGGGCTAGAAAATGAGTAACACAAATGCTCCACCTGATAAACTTGTACCACTTTAACACCCACTAACATGTCACTACCATGTCAGTGTCATTGCTGTGCTGAGAATGGTCCACCACTCGAATAGCATCTGTTCAGCGGTGGTCATATGATGTTTTGTAGGGAGGAAAGGGGCCTCTACAAATAGCTATGGTCACTAATTGTATACCTACGAAGTGATCTATATGGTAGGTTTACCGGGTAAAATGGCCAATGAGCATAGATACAAGGTAGGTGTACCTAATAAAGTAGTCACTCAGTGTATAATAATCATATCATTTCAGACAAAACTTTGATTTGCAACATTGCCACATCATATTGATTTTGATAGTTTCTTAATTTCAGGCTTCTGTTAAATTTTTTCCAGCCAGAAAATTAGCTCCACCCCCAGCCGGAACAGACTGCTTTTCCAAACTGCTCCTTTAAATGAGTCACACCTTACACAAAATCAAATTATACTCAAATAGACCCCTACAGTTAGTTTATAGCTTAGTTTGGGGTAATACAAGAACTATCTGATCTGAACACCTTGAGGTATATTGATGTAAACAGAAACTAAAGCTGTCATTCAACTTTATATGCAACCAATCAGATTTCATACATCTATTTGCATAATTGTCAAAATTAGCAATTAGGACACCCAAGAATACAATAAAATATTAATATGCTGATTATGGGGATTTTTTTTTTTTTTTTTTTAGCAGCCAAGTGAATAACCTTACACATCCTATAGGCTTAGGTCATTGATGCTGACCCTAAGATTCTCACAACGATTACAGTGAACCATTATCTCCTTAGAGTACGACTCGGAACTGGGTCACGTGACAGATTAATGGAATGAACCAAAGGTAAGGGGGAAAGGTTACTCAAATAGTTAATGTCAAACTATCTTTTCGGTAAAACTTAATCTGCATTGGAGTAGGATTTTTTTTCAACAAATCCTCACATTATGGTCAAAGGCTGGGAGACATGGATGAGAATGTAAATTGCACCAACAAAAGATACCTGTGTCCCAGGCACTCTCCTCTGCTAGCTTAGCATTGCCTCCTTCCAAAGCTTTTCTGAGAACAGGCCCTCGAAGGATTCGTGGAAGAAAAGGTAACTCGTTGACATCAAGGGGAAATGTCAGGGATATACCATAATTCCTCAAAAACTAGACTCTTCAGTCAATGAACAGGTAATACTGTATATATGAACCTCGCATTATACAGTGATGTATTTATTTAAAATATATATTTGGGAATTGAAACACTAAAATATATTTAGAATTTAATGTAGGCCTATATACAACCTAGCCATAACATATTTTTTTGACAAAGAGCGTAGACATAGTTGATAGTTTAATATTTATTTTTCAAAATAACTAATTCATATATAAAACAACTTTAGTCTCTTAAAGTGTTTATTAGTAGATCAAAAACCACCAGTTCTTCACTTGAGCACTTAAAGACCTGAGTGAACGTCTCAGACTCAATCAGACAAACTACACAAGATCGCTATCATCACATCATTTTCTGAGACACTGCCCTCTGTTTGTGTGACTGTTGACAGGAGTGTGAATAGGGTATTGTTGTTAGCAGTCCTTTTTCTTCAGATCCATTAAAGGCTATTTCATGTGGCATTTTCTTCTATTAACAACACTGTGTTGGTTATAAAGGATAGAATTCTAGTCTGAAATATCATTATCAGCAGAAGAAAATTCAACAAATGCTTTTTGTGAGTTAGTGAGTTCATTATGGAGTTTACAGCCTATAATGGTAACCACATCCAACCCCTTTCCTTTAGTTTTCCCATGAGCTTTGAAGTAGTTGTCACTCTGGGTTGATTCATGGGTTTCCTCATGGTCTTTTTCACTTTCCAACACTTTTCCACCCTTCTGAAAGACTGGAGAGGCAATGAATAGTGTATTGCTCAGGCGTATGACACACACACACACACACACTTCTGCATAATGCTTCTACATTCAACTCTATCTCCACCTCAGAGTTCTCTTTATTGTTTTTCTTGTCAACCTTTTTCCATGTTTCTGCCTCCTGTCACCTTCCTAAAGGAGACAACCCCATTCCCCCCCCACACACTCCCAGCCCTACCGGATGGCCCTAGTATATATCCTTATATGTTCAAAACAGCTTCGACAGGAAGAAGCAGTTATTGTTTTAACAGCTGCATAGTGGTATCTTGCTGTGATATAAGATTTGGTGTATAATAATTGAAAAAGTAATCCTTTTCTGTAAATTTATGTTTTTATGCCTTTGTTTGTTTGCATTTCTGGTTGCTCAGATCATTGGATTGATGCTATGGACAAGCAATGTAAATAAATTACTAAACTAAAGAGTTTTATAGTGAATCAGTTAATAATTTAATTAGCCAAAATATATAAGCATTAACTTTTTTTTTGTTATTTAGTAGTGCACCTCATATTGGATTATTGAATTAAGTGCTGACTGCACATTGAACCATTTTTAAACAATCAATAGACTCCATCTAGACTTGCACTAAAATGCACAGTCACAAAAGACTCAGTTATGTTGTGTTTTTAGTCTAGGACCAGGTGTGGTTAGTAATGTTTTGGTCTTTCATCGTGCATAAAGCTATATAGGAGATTCATAAACTGTTTTAGAGCTGCAGCAGAGTAACATACAGTAGATGGACTCACCCCACCCAGGGCGTGCTGCGAGACGCTAGGTGCGACACAGAGCCCTGGATAAAAGTGGTGCTGCTGCCAGTCGGACAGACTGTGCAGTTTCCGCTAATTGGTGAACCTCCTTCAGTAATGTTCTCACTTTTCCTCGGCCTCCCCCTTTCTTCCGTTATTCGCACAATGCCTGGAAGTCGCCTAGACCCACATCTCCTTATAATTTTTTTCTTCTGTTGTTTTCGTTCTTTCTTTTTTTTCATTTTTCGTCTTGCGCCAAATACACAATTGATTCTGGCCCCCATCTAAACAAATAGAAACACAAAGACACGCACATGCGCTTTACACCCCAGTCCAAAATATACTTCCGACTCGCATTAGTGCATTGAGTGCACGTTTAGACATAAACAAAGGGATGAATATTGTGATTGCATAAGTTTCAAAATCCCACATTTGTTTTAGGTTGGTGAGAATTTACTGATAACTTGCATTTCATTACAAAATTGGGTAGTGCAAGCGGGTCAGAAACCATCACACATTACACTTTTTGTGTAGTATAAATCTTACATAGTGTGTGGCCAGATCATCCCACAGTTGCTTATGTGGCAAAATAGGGAACGTTAAAACCAATTAATTCCATGAAATGTATTTGTCGGTTTTAAAACAAGCACATTAATTAGGATTCTGGAGGTAGAAAATGCAGTAGGAGTACTAGAGGTCAGAAGAATTAGTAGTTTCTCCTCTAGGGTTTCGCCCATATCACATGTCAGCACCATCAATGTGAGATCAATGTGCCCAAATGAGGGCATTAACCATCGGATTCTGCCATTTGGCCCTATAAACTGACCCTATATCACATTGTGTTGACCCCAACATCCTTCCCTTCCAATGAAATTCCATTCTCAAGGACCCCTGAGCATTGACAGCACATGGCACACGACTGGGATTTTAGTGCTTTTCCCAGTTTCCTAAGGACAATGAATATACAAAAATGCTATAGTGTAGTTAATTTAAAAAATGTTGATCTGCCATGTTGAGTTTAGTATAATATTCTTGCAAAAGGTGCTAAAAAAGTAGTTTTTTGGGTTTGTGCAGAACTGGACTAGTGAGACACTATACAATATAGTTACCTGTTCTTATTGGCACTTGTAAAGACGCAGGCAACGATGGCTGCTGATCGCGGAAAATTCTTGAATACTTGACATATATAAACAACATCAACCAGTAAGATCTCTTCCATCAACCATCAACCAGTAAGATCTCCAACGAAGGATGAATGAAATTATCTGTCTTATAAGCTTATGAAACAACTGCAAATGTGCCAAAAGCTGTCAGTGTGCCAGAACCTCTCCATGAACTATGTGTGTTGAAGATGAGGTAACTTCCCATTTGTTTTCAACTTATTGGAGACATAAGTGGGCCCCACATCCCCAGTCTCATTCTCTGCGCAGCCTTATTGACGGATGTCCTGTGCAGGCGTTTCATGCCTGGCTCTGTGTGAGTGTATGTGTGTATTGCTCACAGGAAGCATCGAGGAGATGTGGAGGTTGGAGGGGGGCTGAGAGGGTGTTCCATGGTTCCTGCACATCTGTGCGCTGCATTTTTCTAGGTGTTGTTTTTCAGTTGTGAGAGAAGGGTATTACCCCGTATCATTTTTTTTCACTCTCCAATTTCCTTCCTCACTATGCCCATAACAAGGGCCATGAAGCACAAACACACTCACAAATACACGAAGTAACAGGAAGCCAGACGGAGGTTGTCGGCAGCCCGTGTCAGCGGTGAGCAGGGTGTGTAATCGTGCTTCACCCACTGACCTGGCTGCAATTCTGCACAGGATTTTCTAGTCTGAGGGCAAGACCCGGATCTACAAAGAACAGGGATGCTGATCTAGGATCTAGTATCAGCCAATGGGAATCTCAGAATTTTAACTGGGACATTTAGGGAAAACATCAATCCTGGATCACTGTTCCCCAATCCATATACAGATGGGCGACAAATTAAAGGAAAAATCTGAATAAATGAATGCATTCACAGGGCACGAGGGGTCACTGAATCGTTTGATGAGTGTGAAAATTATGTAAATCATATGCTATGGCCTTCGCAGTCACCAGATCCCAACTCAATTGAACACCTATGGGAGATTTTGGAGCGACGTGTTAAACTGTCCTCTCCACCACCATCATCCAAACACCAATTGAGGGAATATCTTTTGGAAGAACGGTGCTCCATCGCTCCAGTACAGTTCCAGAGACGTGTAGAACCTATGCCAAGGCGCATTGAAGGTGTTCTAGTGGCTCATGGTGGCCCAACACCATACTAAGACATTTTATGTTGTTGTTTTTTCTTTGTCACCCTTCTGTAGTTTTCATAGTAAATATTTCATACAGGCCTTTGATTGATTTGCAGATAAGACATTATGAAGTAGGAAAAACTCATTAGAGAGAGAGCGATATAACCTTAAAATGTCCTCATAGCAAATTTAATCATTCAGACATGACTCAAAAGACATATAGACTGGAGTGTAGCAGTCATGCAATCTGCAATAGTGTGAGATGTCCAAAAAATCTGATTATTTACTGCTTAATTGTACTGTTAAATTCATAGGATCCAGATGTCATTGTGTAGCATATGAAGCAATATTATGATGTGCTGGTTCCAGTTTTTGTCAGTGTTGGACAGTGCTGAGAAAGATGTGATTGCAGGATTCATGTGCAACAGAGAAGGTGTGTTCCATGTTCAGCCTCCCTGATTGAATAGGTTTTTGTTGGTACAATTCAAGAGAAATGTGCTGGATTAAATTAGAAGAATTTGAAAGAAAATGGGCATTGGGACTGATTGTATGTGATTTTAGGTTTGGAATAAATGTTAAATAGTTTTTTGTTTTTTTATAACTTTCCTTCCCATTCTCTTATGTATTTAATGAACTATCTACACAACCCTAAGTTATCACTGTCCATGAGTTATGTTTAGTATAGTATTACGCTGAGCATATAAAAAATTTTTTTTTTTACCATACCTGAATCAAATTGCTTGCTGATATCTGTTTAGACAACTCTATATTGGTTCATTGGTCCATATATCTATCATCATTATACTGTTTTTGAATTGCAGGGTGTTTTGGGGAAGTTGAGGTGTCTTTTTTAAAAACTTCCTCTTGGTCCAGATCCTGTGTCCTGGAGAGAGTCAAACAGGGCTGGGGAGGTTTGCTTTGGTTAAGTGAACTCCTGGACAGTGTTATTGGACCTTATGACCCTCTGACAATGCATGTGTGCCCACGCACAAGCACACAGGCACGCACTCACACACCCCGTTGCTTTGCTGCGCACACACTCTAACACATTTTCTGCATAAACCCACTCACAAATAAACAAACACCTAAGGTAGGCTAGAGATACAGATCCAAAACACAAATCTCCTTTCCTGCCATCACTTTACATTTGAGGCAGGTTTTACAGAAAAGGCTCCAATAACCAACTATAAATACCTGAGAAACGTTGGGACCTGGTTTCTTTTCCTGTGGTGCTTCCAGTGCACGCGTGGGCCGCCTGGGGAAGGGAAATCCAGAAAGACATTAAGCTTTTGCCCTGATTTGAGGCCAGGTTTGGTGATTCTATTGTCAGGGTTTAAGATCAGGATGTGGGTTTGGGAAGCTGTTCCCAGGTCAGTGTGAAAAGAACGTCTTCTACCAACACAGGAAATGAGCGGCCCAGCCGCATGGAACTTCCTGCATTACATTATAAAGGGTCTCCTCCCTCCAGTTGCACTGACCAGTTGTAATAAACATCTGAGAAGGGAGCACAGAAGTCTGTGTGTGTAGTTGGGTTTGACAGCGGCAGAGAGGGGTCACAAAGACACAGTGGTGTGTGTTCTCGTCCCTGCTGGTCGGGGTGAGTTTACGATGAATATATATATTTTTGTAATTATTTTTTATTTTGTAAATTCTTGTATTTATGTAGTGTGGACGCATATTCTTTGAATCCAGAACACTTGGTAAAAAAAATCATTAAGAGAAAGACAAAGTTTGTTTGTTTGTTTGTTTATTTATTTAAGATTAAAGCATCATTTAATGCTTTTACATGTAATTGCAATAGTGAAATGTTTTAAGGGCCCTTCAGGTGTGGAGAGTCATTGATTGTTGCGTTTTGAATGAATGCATAACTGTCTGGTGGTTTTGAATCCTGCATTATTCTTCAGCCTTGGTCTGTTTTATGATCTGCTTTGCAGTTTGGCGTTTTTTAATTTTTTTTAAATTTTTTAAATTTTTTCTAAACTTTTACAGAGTCTAGTCAGCCATTGTCAGCCATCAGAGTTTCGCATCCATCTCATGTTCATGTATAACAGAGTGCAATTGCACTTTTTTCTTTAAAAAGTTCAGTAATTGTGATATTATAGACTTTGCATTTAAGTTGTAAGAGTTAACTGAAGTAGGGAATGCACTGATTTGAAATTCAGTGAATTGTCTCTCTATTTGTAGGTACGAGTAGGGAGCTGGTCTCCCCAAACAGATCCATCTAGAACTTTCTCGTCTCACCATTTGTAATACAGCCAAGGTAAGAAGGTCCAGATGACACATTTTTTGGTCCTGGGCAAATGTGCAAAACTGTATCAGCAGTGTTTTGTAAATTGAGATTATTTACTTATCTTCCTTCACTAGACAATGAGCAAAATGCAGAGGGCTATGAAGGAATTTCGGATCTCCACAAGGCGCGACTCGATTAGCCAGGTGGTGGAGGTGCAGGGATATGTGAAGGAGTTCACACGCCACTCCAATGATGTCCTGCTTAATTTAAATGAGCTACGGCATCGGGACATCCTGACTGATGCCACACTTCTGGTGGGCAGTGCCCGGCTGCGCGCCCACTGTGCAGTGCTCATAGCGTGCAGGTCAGTTTTCAGGCATCACCAGGACACGTGGGCCATTTGCTTTCTCTCATCCTCCCTCCCATCTCTCTTCCTCCTTCCTCCACTGATCTGGTTTTCAACAAAATGCCTTATTCTTTGAAGATGATTATGTCATTCTTTACTCTCCTGAAGCCATTTATGCCTGTGCACGTTTTCCTCCTCATTCCTCCTAACTTTCATTTTTCCTCAAATGGAAATCTGTGTAGAAGATTTCTGAATGTACCTTTCTAATTTTTTAAAGCCTTTTCTGCCTTTTATTTACTCAAATCCTGAAATCCTTGCTTGTTACTTTCTACTGTTTTCACTCTGAGACATCCCATTTTGTGTCTTTTTTACCTCCACTGATGATTTCATTGTTTGTCTTGTTGTGTCTCTTTTCCCTCAGTGGCTTTTTCTATTCCTTGTTCTCCTGCCACAAGACCGGTGCAGTGGGCAAACGAGGGGTTTCCCTGTCCCTGCCAGAGGGGCTAGATGTGGGCAGTGTGGCATTGCTGCTGGACTTCATGTACACCTCCCGCCTTCCTCTCAGCCCTGGCACTGCGCCTGGCGTGCTCGCAGCTGCCACCTACCTGCAGATGGAGCATGTTGCTGACACCTGCCGAGCTTTTTTACAGAATAGGTGAGACTTGGGGTTGGAGTTATAGACCGAGAGAAGCTGAATGTTGTTTAAAGCATTTTACTGTGGAAGTTCAAATCTAGCATAAAACTTTGTCAGAGTTAAGAACTTAGGTTGTCTTTTTCTAAATTGCACGACACTGTGCAGTATAGATCTACGGTTAAATCACCACAAAAGACACCACATAAGCAGGAATTTACTTAATACTGGTGAGGCTTGCAGCATGCATATATGTTTTTAGTGATACATAAAGCATAAAGCATATAGATTAAACTGTTCTGTTCCACGCAGTGAAGGAGTCTGTATAAGCCCTCCTCTGGTGGAGCTGGCCTCCAGAAACACCCATGTGAGTTTCACAGTGAGCCCTGGTGGCAGATCTCCTCCAGCCCATCTCTCTTTCTCCGCCTCCCCATCCAGACCTGCAGTGGACGTGGAGGAGCCCAGTCCTGCCAGAGCCAGGTGAGAGAGGGAGATGCAGTGAGGGTGAGATGGCAGTTGAAATGGTTGAACTATATGAATGACCAATAATAACATCCTGTTGTTGAAATTCACATTTGGCATACTACACATATCAACACACATACTATTGGTGTATTTGCAGGGTTCCTGGAGAGAGCTTGGCCTCACTGGAGCCAGTGACATACCAAAGTCCTGTTCCCAGCTCTCAGAGCTTGACATTGGAGGAGCCTAAATCTTCAGCCCTGTTCCCGAACACCCCATCTCCAGACAGTCCCTGTCAGTCCAGAGGTCAGCCTAACTCACCGACTGAGTCCAGTGGCTGTAGTCTCTCCCCTGAACTAAAGGTATGTTGACTTTGTGTGTGAGAGTATTTGTGTGTGGTCATGTATTTAGCAAATTTTTCCACAATCATATTAATACATGATACATAATAGTTATTTTATTCAAAAACTAAATGGGCTAAAAGATTTTTTGGTGTACGGAAGTTGGGGTTAGTTATAGGAATAACATTATTTAGCTATGGAAAGATAGTAATACAAGACCCTGTGTGTGTGTGTGTGTGTGTGTGTGTGTGTGTGTGTATTTTAGTGATTATGTGTCTCACTTACAAAAGGAAATGTCAGCTGTAAACGATTTCATAAATAATCACACAAGATATATTTAACCAACTCTGTAATGTTTTAAGTTCCTTTTTAATATGTCTATTGGATGCCATCATTTATCATTTCAGGATACAAGGACTGATCATCTAAAAATCACACTATTATTTCTTTACAGCCACGTTCTGAATCCAAACTTACTCCTGACCCTAAGGCCTGTAACTGGAAGAAATACAAATATATTGTCCTCAACCCTCTCTGTGCCACACCTATTAAAGAGGAAGGTCCAGTGGAGGAGCCACACACTTTTGACCCCGCCCCCTCCCCGAGTGATAGGATGGACATCACACCAAAACCGTCCGATGATGCATGGCCAACGGCTGGACATGTGCTAAATGACATGTAGGTTGCTTTGAGTGATAGCATGCACAGCACATCTAATAATATCTATACATGTTATAATCATCTTTAATAAATGCAATGTCAAAGTCCATATGGAATATTTAATGCATAGCAATAATAATGAGTTGCAAAGAGAAAATATAGTTTGATGAACATTTTGTTTTATGCAGACAAATGCCCTTCACTGCCTACCATGGACTCTCACCACACACAGCAGACACTTACAAGGGACCACCAGCAGCTGTTACCCAGGATACCAGAGGTCAGCACAGTGTTTATGCCCTTCTTTCTCATATAAAATGAAAACTTACTAAACAAGGATCTTATCATGGATTCATTGTGTTCATGTAAAATCTGTAAAAAATATATTAAATGACAATGTTTGGGATCTATCTTTACCACTAGGCTTCTGCTCTCTGTATCAGCACCCGTGTCCCCCTGTGTTAGAGGCAGCCAAACGGAATGCCCATCATTTTGGGAAGCTCCCAGTTAAGCTTGAGAATCACTCTCCAGTGATTTGTTATTCAGGAAATCAAGGGAACACAAAGCCCACCTGCTCAGGTAATGTGGTTATTTCTCAAATGAACATTATTATAAAGTCACCGTGTACCTCATATCTAATTATGATCAGTGTGTCTCATGCAAACTCCCAAATATTTGTACCTTTATTCATTTCATTTAAGCTGATCTCCCTCTCCTCTCTGTCTCTATAGGAGAAAAGCCATACCGCTGTAACGTGTGCGGGGCGCAGTTTAACCGCCCGGCCAATCTGAAGACTCATTCCCGCATTCACTCAGGAGAGAAGCCCTATCGCTGTGACACGTGTGGTGCTCGATTTGTCCAGGTAATGAACAAGACTCCTGTGCTACATAGTGGTTTAAAAAAGTGGTTTAACTTTTAATACCATCATTTTATAATTCCAGCATCACCACAACACCATATTGCCTATGTATAACAGTAATAATGATTACTTTGTATTATTTAATTGTCAAGCCTTAATTGAAGTAGGTGTGCTATAGCAGGGTAATCAGTATGATGTGTAATACTGCAATGTGGTGGTGCAGCAGGGCGGATGTTAATAACCCTGATGTACATATAGAAACATTATATAAAGGAGACCTCATCCTAAAAACTGGTACTAGGCATACAGTATGCTGCCAGATCACTCACAGTTTTGTGTGCGCATGTGTGTAGGTTGCTCACTTGCGTGCCCATGTTCTGATCCACACTGGGGAGAAGCCGTACCCGTGCCATACCTGTGGAACACGTTTCCGCCACCTGCAGACACTGAAGAGCCACCTGCGCATACACACAGGGGAGAAACCATACAGCGTAAGTATTTAATAACACACACTCACAGACATTCTTAAACTACAGCAAAAAGGTCAGTAAAACGTTCCTGTATTGCACCAATTATAAAATTAGCAGCTGTGTTTTAGAAGAGATTACCTAGGAAATAAAAATAAATTATTTTAACAAATCTATTGTCATTATTTCTCCATCCTTTCCTTCCACCCATCTCTGCCAGTGTGAGAAGTGTGATCTGCGCTTTCGTCATAAGAGCCAGCTGAGGCTGCATCTACGGCAGAAGCATGGTGCTGTCACCAATACCAAAATCCGCTATAAAGTCCTGGCCGACCCGTACCAGACTGGACCAGCTATACTGCAGACCTCCTGAAGATCTAATACAATACCCACCCATTTTACAATTTCCTGTTGTACGCTCGCAAGTGTCAGGGCCTGAAATCATGTCTTAACTTCTAGTGTTCCAATAAGGTTTAAAATCCCTGTTTAATAGAGCAAGCTAATTTTTAAGTCACATGGGCAAAGACTTATAAAATAACTCCCCATAGGTTCGTATGAAGACAAAGGAATGGAAACTATTACAAGGCTTTTATGCCTGTTTAACATATTGAGGTGGAGTGTTGCATTCCTGGAAAGCACATACACACCAAAACAGACAAAAGCCTTCCAGGAATGCTGTTCTCCTGCACTAGACGTGCTAACTATAGCTTTTATTACTTATCATACTTTTCTACTTTATTATTTATTTAACTGGCTTAGTGTTCTCTTTCTCTCTCAGGTTTAATACCATGTGGATAAAAAGGCAGAGGCAGTTCATTTTCTTTCCTCATAAAGAAAACACTAAAAAGATAGGCCTTTCGGCTTCTAATACACACATGTCTCAGAAAATGGGAATACCATTATAAAATCAACATTACTGTTAATCAACAATAAATGGCAAGTTACCTACAGCTGTCTCTTGGAGTAGCAGAACTACGAGGAATATTTCAGTTTAGTAGATAGTAATTCCTAAAGTAATGTAGATGGTTTGTGGAGCGGCGGGTTAGAAGTTCAGATGGAGGACAAGGAAGTAAAGCTGGGTAAGAAATTAAATATTCAATGCAAATTGATGGACAGGAAAAGTGTGATGAAAGAATGTGTATGTTTGAGAAGGATAAAGAAAGAGGGTTTTGGGTGATGAAATGCTAAATTGTATACTTTTGCTTATCAAGTGCAAGAACGTCTATGCAAGTAGAAAAAGCTATGCTTATGGGAGTTAATAATTGCATAATTTAGCATTGACCTGTTTGATTTATTTTTCTTTCTGAGTAAGAGAACAATCTTTTGCTTGCCTGTACCTCAGTAGGTCAGTGGATGTCATGTTCTCATACTTAAGGTATGGGAGAATGACAGCTTAAACATGTTATTTTTTCTAGTTACTTATGCACTAACTTTGTTTTCGCCCTACTAATTTAAAAAGGCCTGGAGCCTATTTACTCAGTGACACTACTATAAATGTTGTCTTAAAGAATCATGGGTTTTGTATTAACTATAATTTTGATTGAAGGAAAAGTATATTTTGTAGATGGTGTGTGAAAGTCTAGGAGTCCAAGCAGGCCAAGGACTCAAATGAGCCAGACAAAGTAAAATGTAAAGGTTGATGCTGAGGATAAAGATATTATTGATGTTGTCTAATCTAATGTTCTTTTGCTGGACAAAGACAAGACCTATTTTATATAAATTAAAATTAAATTAATTTCTTGTCATTGGAAATACAGTGTCTGTGGTCATTGAGCGCATGTTTGTGTGTGTGTGTGTGTGTGTGTGTGTGCATGTTTGTGTCTCTTTTGGGAGGACCAACATTTTTCAAGCAAGAGAATTTCTTTAATCAATAACATACCTCAACAATGAAAGCACTTAATAAATTATTTTACCATACAATTTTTACTTATAATACATGGTTCAGAGTAGAAAAAGTCAAGGATCCAAGAATAACACATTTTAGGCAAACTATCAGACACCAAGTTCAAGTTTTAAGTCATGGTTCTTTATCTCTGAACCCAAAATGCTTCTCCTTCTCATCCTTCCCTCCTCTGATTAGTTCACCCCTAATCCAGAATGACTCATTTGGGTCTAGAGTGCTTCAGTTCTCTGCGGGTAGTGCTAGAGCAAGAACAATAAAGGGGAGGGGGCATCTGCTTCCGGCTTTGAACTGAACAAGGTAGTAGTGTGTCATTCATCTGTGGGTCTAACTAGAAGTGGAATTTTATGCTAATATAGGAGCAAGTTTCCTTCCTTAGTCATTTTAACCACTGAGAGTAAAACAGCTGCTATTTGGTCAGTTTACCTTAAAAACTGACTGTTCTGCATATAATGTACATCTGCAAGTGCTTCCTGTATTTATTCAAATAGCATGGCTGAACTCACAACTTTTTGCCATTTTGCCTTCCTGAGAAACAGACTCCAAATCTGCTGAGCTCATTATATTTTTATAAATGCCAAACAAGCCAAAGGCCCTTATGGCCCAGCGTAAGCAACTGTACCCTGCAGTCCAGAGATTTGGGTAGAGTTCCTTCAATTGTTTCTCTTGAATGAAAGATAGAAGTGCAGTCATGTTGTCTGGCAGGTATTTGATCACATAGGTCAGTTCTTCTCCATAAATGTCACTCACATTTCCAAATGTTTGGACCTTGCAGAGATCATCTGTTGGTCAATGGCTCCATTTTTGTAAAGTTGAGCAGAACACCAAATTTGGCTCTTATATCATCTAGTGAACGAACTGGTTATCAGTTGATTTGATGGCACAACCACAACCACGTTTAAGGAAATGGTTCAGCTAAGGGCTAATCGAGAGTTTTAAAGACAAAGCATCTCAGAGTGGACATGAGCTTAATTTCCTGAAATATAGCCTCCATGTTAATTTCCTCACACATATCTTTCGCTAACTTCTGTGCAACAGTAAAGCCTGTATCCTTGTACTTTAGCAGTGATGCCTTTGTTTTCACAAGGAGATCAACAGCCAAATCAAGTTGTATTTCAGGATGTGAAGCAGGTCAAAACAGATCACTCTGCAAATTTTAAACCAATTAGACTCCAAGTAGACTAATTAGTCTCCTCTACCAGGAACTGTGTCTCCAGGCTGGTTTTGGTATCTCGGCTTTGTGCCTGTTTTCTATAAGGGGAATACTACACCCATTTTTAACACAACTGCCCCATCCCACTTAATATCTGTTTCCATGACTCCAAAATGCATCCCTCACTGTCTATTGTTTTACAGGCTTTTCACTCTGCCTCTGTAAATGAATAATTAAAAAAGCCCAGGGGGTGGATTTCTATTCTCTCTTTAATATGTGGATCAATATTTCATACAACTCAGTTTCATCTTCTCTTGTGCCCACATCTCTGTTGATACTGCTGGTTGATTAATCTGGAAAAGTGGTGAACGTAACTCCTGTCCTGTAATACAATACAAAAAATTGTGCCCAAACACACTGTATTTCATTACCCCGTGACGGTTTTAGAGAAAATAAACAACTATTGTGCTATTTCAACTGATTTATTAGATATGAATTAATTAGCTTTCAATAACCTATCACAGACCATAAAAGGTCTGGAAGGGCAGATGTCCTAGCTCCTAGATATTTGGACTTTTATATTGGTATCTCACAGTCTTTATTCTGTTTATCTGACTCTCCCATCTAGTCTCACTCCAGGGTTATGTCAGGGTTACATTTACCCATTGCGTCTCTGATGTGCTTCTGAGATTAATTTGTTTTGCAACATAGAATTCTTGCATAGGGTCAGAGTTGCTTTACATGCAAGAGCGGTCACATAGAAATGATGTAAAGCCATGCTCCTTGGAGGAAAACCTAAAAATCCTTTGATGAAATGAATGATCCAATGTGGAAACAATTAAGATTCATGGGAATGTTAAAATACACAGAGAGGTGAAAAGCAATTCAAAATATCATTTGATGTATATTATTTGACAATTTGGTTTGAAAATAACTGTATTCGGTTAATAATATTTCTTGACAGCATAGTCAATACGGTTTTCAAACATAACCTTTGACCTCTTAGAGGCGGTGCCTTTGCCATTTGACCTTTACATGAGTAGCAAAAGTTCTTCTAACATTTTCTCAAAATTGAAGCGCGCATGCGCAGAAAGCCTTAGTAGGACGTCTCGATGGGTAGGACGATTTGTCAGACCACCGGCGGTTAGGAAATCTCCAATATTAGCTACAAACATACGAACGAGCCTACATGGCTATTTTGTGTGACTAGAGATAAAGTAGGTCTATATGTTATTTGGCCTAATTGGCCTCCAGAGGGAGTTTGTGGATTTTCTTTTTAAATCACTGCTGAAGATTGGCCATTACGAACTTCTCCAGCTTGTGTAGGTAAGAACATTTCTTCCTTAAAGTCTTTAAAGTGTTAAGGTAACATGAATGTTTTCTTAATTATATGTGTGATTGTGTGAAAGAGAGCATGTTCAACTGATGTGGCCTAGTGGAAGCCAGCAGTGCACAAAAATGTTCCTGTTATATTATATACATTGATTTGTATGCACCTTTAAAACAGGTTTAACATTTATACTCCCAAAGAGGTTTTGTTTTGCAAAAAATGGAATAAAATTGAACCACCTTTTAAACACCTTAATCTCAATACTCAGCAGGGAAGGGTGCTGCACCCCCCCTGGTGGAACACAGTGAAAATGTTATTTGATTGATGCTTATATAGAATAGAATGCTATTTATTGTCACATATACAAGTACAGTAGAGTGAAATTGATTCTTCATATCCCAGCATGTTGGTAAGCTGGGGTCAGAGCGAAGGGCCCAACAGTGGCAGCTTTGCGGCGCTGAGGTTTGAACCCACGACCTTCAGTAGCCCAGTGATCAGTAGCCCAGTGCCCTAACCACTGAGCCACCACTGCCCAGAGTATCAGAGTTGAACAGCAGAGGACTCTACAGGGTAACTTTACATACAGGCCACGGTGGTTTCGATCCTCTGACAGTTTGGTTTTGACTCCATTCACTGTTACTACAGTTAGACAGGTTGGAAATGCAGAACCTTATCAGAGCTATGCTTATTTGCTAAATTCTTTTTCTAAAATTATGCACAACCACATAACATTTCTGGTAACTATTAGCCTAGTCCTCCATTTGTGATATAAAGGTTAAGCAGCGTGGTCGTCCCTGATATAATATGGGCTAAAACATTTTGTGATTTAGACATATATGAGTGCAAGTGAACAAGTTAAAAAACTTTTAAGGTTTGCTTGTGTGTGTTTTGATGTTTGATTTGTTTAGAATGTAACCACATTGAGAGGTGGTTATACAGTAATCCATATTGACCACACTGACCCTATGTACCTTTGTATTAATTGTAATACATGCATTAGTCTGGATGACTGTCTTGATATGAACAGTACAACTTGTTTTACTATAAAAGAAAATTGGATTTCCAGAAAGCAAATGTCAACAAAGTGTTCATACATTTTAATAGAGTTTAAAGATTTTATTTAAAAACAGAAATGCACTGCTTTTTGCATGCATTGCATGACCGTCTATTTTAAAATATGAAAACAAAAAATGTTTACCTTTTAGGTAAACTGGCAATTGCTGCAAACATGGCTTGTCAGCATTTATCTTGACAGCTCTTGAAGTTGACCCTGACTTTCTATGTCAATTAGCATTTTGTGCAGGAGAAAGATCTAATCACAATGCTACAGAATTCACAGGATAAAAACGCATTTAAATACAGATTGCATTTTAATGCAAGGGGTAAATGGGACTTTACATAAAGTATATCTTTAAGTATATGTTTAAGGCAATAATTTATGAGGTAAGAAATGCATACAAGATACCATGTAGTACAAATAGTCCAGCTTTGGTTTAATAAAATAAATCCAGTGTTTTTTATGATAAAAGTACAAAGTAAAAAAAGTCCTGTTGGCTTTAAATATTAACTAAATTAGTTTACTTGTTGCTGATAGCTTAGGATCAATCCTGGCATGCATAATAGTGCTGGTGTACATCAGTGTATTTGAAGACAAAATAGAAAATAAGTATGTGATCAAACTGTCGTATATAAGGTATCTGTGATGGTAATTTGAAAATGGATTTGTTGGTTGTTTCTTGTCTTTTACATATTTCAAGGACCCGTACATTGCTACGAGGGAAAAAAGTTGCAGTTTTTTAATTAAACGCATTATAAATGGCAAATTCACTGTGACCCATTCTTGAGTTCCCATCATACCCACACTTTTCCATTCCCTCCTTCTTGGCCACGTTGTTCACAGCAGCCTCCTCCCAGGCCGTGGTGGTATGTGGCAGGCAGGTTCTTGTAGACGGCACGGCTGTAGGGGATGAAGCAGAGGCCGAGCTGCAGGTGACGAGCCAGTCTGCAGTACGCAGCCAGAGCCAGAACAAGTAGCGGGGTGATGAGCAGGAAGCCCAAAATTAACAGCGCCACACAACCTCCGTCACTCAGCAGGTCCAAGCAGTAGGGGGATATACTATGTGGACGCACCTTAGGAAAAGAGAGCGTGGTCATGTAGGTGATGAAGACACATTTCATTTCATAAGAGATTACAGAGGAAATTTCAGTAAAATCTGATTTAGGCCATTTATTGTATAACAAAAAGTAGATTCTTCTAGAGGGTGCGATGGCATTTTTTTTTAATCACATATATAGTTTTTGTTATTTTGCTTTATAATGTTGTTGGAGTATACATTAGACCTTTTGTTTAGGATGGCAAGCGAGCACACAGATTTGAACCACTTCTTAGCCAGCAATATTCCTACAACCTTATATCACACTGTGCATGAGGAGTTTTGTTAATATTGTGCTGCCTGGTGCCATTACATCAAACTGTATGTTATATTCAACATTTATATTAGATTCAGGGCATTGAGGGGTGGGGGTGGAGATGGACTAGGGGGAGGTATAGAAGAATGTTTTCACTGGAGGGTTTGGGGGGTGAGGTCCCACTGAAAGAATGTGCTTTTGAAGTGAGGACAGACGAAGAACAGATACAGGAGGCTAGAATATCTGCTGCGTTATTACACGCACACTGACACACTGGCTGTGAAAGACAAGTCACTGGTCAGGTCTGTGCTATAAACTTGTAAGGCATTTCTAAGTTGACATTAACCTATCTTTAACTAGAGGGTTTACAATCTGTTTTGACAACCTATCTATGAAATTGAGATTTACTGTCTGATGTCTCTATAAACGTGGGAATCTAGTGTCAGTAGTAGAACGTAGCTGGAATAATACGGTATAATAACACTGTGACTGAGGAGGTCTGGTGTAAAATCAGAATAGAAAGCATGATTAGTCTCCCGCACATTCCTTCGGTATGCCCATCTGAAGGGGAGAGGCAAGGCTGGTGGACAGGGCAGGAAGTGAGCTGATAAGCCTTATACAACCCCAGCTGTGCTTACTTTCTGTCTCCCTGTCTCATGCAGCCATTAAGCTATCTGATTAAAAAATAAATCGGATTCTTTATTAATTTTTGTAGTAATCCTGTACTGCTGCGTTGTAACCCAAGTAAGAAATTAGTGTCTTTCTGATAAGTGGGTTTTGATCTAGTGTGATCTGGAAGATCTACACAACTGGCGCTGCTTCCACACCAGGAAGCTGAATAAGCAAGGCCACCAAATGATTCAGAGTGGATCATTGTGGTTTACGGTTTAGAACCGAAACGGAATTCCATGGTGCTTGTCCACATGGTTCATGTGACGTGAACCGCGTATTTAATTTTTTTTTCATGATATAAGGCATATAAGTGCTAGTTAGAATTTTAAATTGTAGTGCTACACAACAAGACTGATGAACGTTCCCTCAGCTCAGCGCATGTACTGCAGGACGCTACGGTTTTTATTTTGTAAAGAAAGAGACTCTCTAAAGAGTTAACAACATGCTGGCCTGAAGCTGGTAAAAGCCTTCATCTGGAGTATGTTGTATACTACTGATAAGTTTCCTACTTTCAATGTTTAGCAAAGACTTTTAACTCATGTGAGGGATTGTTGTTGGCCTGCTTTCATTCTCCATCTCCCCCTCGTTTTGTGAAGGGTTTGCTTTTTGCTTAATCCTTCACTAATCTGGTATCCTGAGACCACTAATTGGCCTGAATGGTAAAGGAACAATCGTAAGGGTCTGGCAATCTGAGAGGAAGGAGAATCACTCCCCAGGTCTCTCACACTGACCTTTACTGACTTCAAGCACTGGAGACACCAAAGACACTGGGCAGAGACGAAAGGGAACTGAAGTTAATGCTCTGTTAAAAAGGCATGTTATGGTGGAAGAACTCGGTCAGCAGAAAGAGTTTGGCTGTTTAAACATTGTTCCCCTATCTGATCACTCTGTCAATGGAGCCCCTGAAGAGTCTGCAGATGGCTCCTGGGATGACTTGAACTCTTCTGACCTCACTAATGCTCCTACTCAAACATCTGAGAAATGCCAGAGATTAAGAGATTATGCACCAAAGGGAGAGAGACCAAACTCGTTCCTGATCTCTGTGGTGAAAATGTAGTCGTAATTGGGCATAGTTATTTTAATTACAAACATTTTCAGTTTGGCTAATTTCCTTGCTATTTATATTGTTGTAGTAATCTTTTTCAAACACATTCTAAAGACATTTTAATTGTTGCACTTATCATTTAATGTCGTCCGCCCCTTCATGTATTGTTAAATACTTACAGTGGAGTGGCAGAGAAATCCAAACACCACCATAACTATGACAGGAGTGAGAATCAGGCCAAACACCAAGCCAGCCAGGCACACATTAATGGTGGCTATCACCAGGTTCTGTGCCGTTACAAGTACTGAACATGCCCAGCAGTCCAGAGAGCCCCTTAGCTCAAGGGGGGGCTCATTGCCTCCAGCCACTGGTGCGGAATATGGCGGAGGCACCACCACCCCTGAGCTGCTGATGGGAGTCCCAGTTGCAGATGTGGAGGCCATGGAGCCGCTGTGCTGAAGATTAACTTGCTGGTGATGGTGGTGGTGGTGGTTTGGTGGGAGCTCCTCAGAGAGGTCAAGCGCCTGGTGATGAGCTCCCTTCTCCAGAATGCCGTTCATACTCATGGTGACCTAAACAGAAGGGATCGATGTAGTTGCTATTATTATTGAGGTTTTAATTTTTCAGCTTGCTCTTAAAGTAACCTGACATTTTCCTAGTCAGAGCCTAAAGGATGCATGACGCTGCGCCTAGGTATTGACTGAATATGGATAGTTAGATTGATCTTGCGGCATCGTGGAACCTGAGAGAAGTCGTATATGAACGTTACTTCTGTTTACATCTTTTTTTCTGATATTGGCTCACTTAAATCTTGATTTCTATTTATCCTTAACTTGAGTGAACTTATCCATAGTTCACAAGCTGTTAAAATGAGTAGGAATTATATTCATAATATTCAAAATATTCATAATTCTTTAGAAAATTTAAAACATGGTGTTTTTTTCAGCATGATTACATGAAAATAAAAATGGAATTTCCGTAATTCCATGTTAATTATGTGTAATATTCCTAACACAAAGACTTAGACTCTCTTTAACATATAGTGTGCTTGAAGACCATAATAAGGCCTTGAAAGTCGAAAAATGCCCAACGTCAGTGTTTCTTGTAATGTTGCGTTTAAATGTCAGTTGATTGATTTTGTTTTTTTTCTTTAAATCCAATTTAGCAATATATGCCAAATTCTATTATGTTCAACAAGAGTTCATACCAAAGGCATATTCCTTTATAACTGGGAAGCCAAATTTGTTCAATATTTTATTGGTCCTTTTATCAAATGATAAATGTTGTCTAAAAGCTGATCAGCTCTGTCGTCTGAAAGACTTTTGCATTTGAGTGTGTTCTGGGCGTGGATGAAATGATGGAGGGAGAGGTGTGTAATAAGTAGCATGACTGGCCAAATAGGAAGCTGAATTTTCCTGAGTGGTTCTCTAGAGTAGCTCACCTAAGACCTCTTCTTCTACATTATTACAGCAATAAACTCAGCCACCAGTTGTCATCAATGTCACATGATACAAAATAATCGTTCTCTTATTGGATGGTAGGATTTCTCTCCAGCTAATGCAAACAATGTACTCGCCAGTTTGGGTACCTTCTAGGTCTTGTAGGACGAGTTGTGCAATGTCTGTGATTATTAGATATGTTAAAAGATGTTTTCCCCTTCACAAAATTCCACTGCCGTGTCCCTTGCTCTCCTATAAATCTATTTAAAAGACTATCCTTCCCCAAATATATAATGGGAGAAACAGGTACTGTGAGTACCAAGAAAATTGACAAAATGAATCAAACTGCAGCAAAAGACTATAAAACACAGTCATATAAACATCACCCAGCCAGTATATATCAGGCTGAGGTTCACCTGAAGAAAAATTACACTGGACTATGTCACCTGTTTATCGTCTGTAGTGATAAATGAAGGGCGCATGCTTGCACAAACCTAAGGAACCATTATAAGGTGCCAATCTGAATTAAAAACAACCTTCTCCACCTATTTAGAACTACTAGTGCTGTTCACTAGATTTTTATGTAATAAACTTTCGCCTTGGTTTCTGAGAGGTTTATCGGAGGGAAATGGTCACACACAGGATAATGGATAACATTTAGCCATTACAACTATTACTGTACAAAATAAAGGCAAGGTTGGTATTTTTCATTATTATCCTTCATTCTTCATATTCTTAATCCTTTGAACATTTTAAAGTACAGTATACTGTAGGGCAGTTGTTTCAAATATGCAGCATTATAAGGCATTAGAAATTACAGCTTACAAACACATTGTACGTTATTGACTCCAGTGAGAGGTTTTGCAACAGTTTTCAGAAAGTTTTTTCAGACCTACACTAGGTTTTAGCTCTATTTCTGATCCTGTACTAAATTGCACCAAGTACAATGATCAATAATTAAATGTTCTAAGACTTAAATATGTTTGTGGAAAATGTTAAATCTTTATAAGTAAAATTGATCCCTAAAAGCTCTGGTCTGGTTGGTAGTGTGACTGTTTCACATTCCATGAGAATTGGATCAGATAGGTAGACATCATCTGCATTTCATCATGTTCCTCCTCCACTTGCACTCACCGTGTGGCGTGGGGTCTGGTAGTCCTCTTCCAGCTCTTTGTGTTGTATAGTTTTTTTTTCAGCAGAGATGCCTCTTTTTAAGTAGTTTGTGGTGTTACTATTATTAAATTCTCGTTAATCCTCCAGCTTTGATGATATCTAAATATTAGTACCAAGTCTTTCTGCAGTGTGTTTCTAGAAGTATTTGGATCCCAGTGGTTTTCCCAAATGCTGATTTGAAATTGGAAAAAAAAAAAAAAAACCTCTTCAATTTTGCTCTGATTGCTGAAGTCTTATAGGTTTCTGTGATTCCTGTTTCTTTCAAAGCTTCAGTCTCTTAAATAGTTAAGTGCCTCTCCTAGCTTCTCTCCTTCACCACAGAGTCGACTGAAAGCTGTATGTGGTCAGTTGGGCAGATATACAGATGCCTTTTCTTTGCTCCTCAGCTTGCCTTCCCTGTAAGACCACCTCCTCCTGTTCTCCGAGTGATGGCCTGTGGAGTGTCTTTGGAGTGTTTATTTAAAGAACTCAGGGCAGGGGGGTATTCCAGAAAGTGGGTTTAACAAACCTTAAACTTTAACTTGAATTCTGAGTTGAATGAACTCGATACGATGTATCCAGGGTATCCAGAACTGCGGATTAGAATTTCTGGGATCAAGGTTAATAAACTCTTGCAGGGGCGGTTCGAGAATGCACTGACTGGGTGGGCATTACAAAACTTTAGTTGGACATCCAAGTTGAACATAGTTATAGGTTATTGCAGATCATTTTGATGTGCAACCCAAAATTGTACTCAAGACGTTAACTTTATTTAAGTACAAATGCAACAAAATACAGAATTAAACTACATTAAACCAAATGTTTACAAGAACACAAAAAAGAAAAAAGTGAAAACTTGAAACTGTACATATGAAGCATTAACTGTTATTTAAATGAACCTTTCCTGTCTTCGCACACTCACAAGGTTTATGTCACGAGTTATGTGAAATGGTAATACTTTAAGCCACTTGATTAGACTATTTGAATTATGTTTGTGTCAAAAAGGAATATATGTGTCAAATACTGACTATAAGAAAAAAAAGCTTTTTGTGCCTAAATGTTTGAATGGTTGGGCAAGATGCAGGCTAGAGTGGGCACCGCCCACTCCTGCTCACCCTTATTGCCGCCTGTGCTCTCTCATCTCGTTGTGGGCAACATTGTGTAGGACTACACATGCCACAATAATATCACATGCTCTCTATGGGGTGACCCTGAGCCCAATTAAGCACGGGACTCTGACCTTGAGGATGTCTGTAATAATCTTGACCCTGATCCTAGACCTGCAGTTGGGCAGGTTCAGGCTCAAGAGAGGGGTATTCACAGAGGGCAGGCATATCCTGTGTCTCCAAGAAGTTGTCCTATACGTACATGAGAGGAACAGTTTAGTTCATATACAAGTCTGTTGAGGCAGACTAGACTTTGTAACATTGTCCTTTCAAAAGTGATATACAGTACTGTGAAAAAGTCAGAGATTCAGTTTTCAATCAAACGGCCATTCAGTCCTTACTGTTAATTATTTGGTGGCAAACAATAATGATGGGAATTTTTATTCAACAGAAAATCACACACAAGTCTTC
>JAOUQW010000040.1:5565420-5601015 GCA_028565825.1 Olivaichthys viedmensis | reverse complement strand
TGTGTGTGTGTGTGTGTGTGTGTGTGTGTGTGTGTGTGTGTGTGTGTGTGTGTGTGTGTGTGTGTGTGTGTAGGGAGAGGGAGGAGATATCTGCAGTGTGTGTGTACAGTCTGGAGGAGATCACTAAGGTAATGGACGGTACCTTTAAAGAACTAAAGAAGAGCTGTGAGAACTGGATGAACCCAGAGCCAGTGCCTACACCCAGACCAGGCCAGGTACACACCTGCACTCATACTGTAAAAATGGACATTAACTATATTATCCCAGAGCCTGTGTCTACTCTTCAATCATGTTAAATTCATTATACCATACTGATACCCAAACTGTACTGAACGCTTCGTACATTTACATCCTCTAATTCACATGTTTTAAAAATAATCCTCTCACTCTCCGCCCACAGTGTCTGAACAGCGCTCTGAAAACGGAGGGCTTCGATTCGTCTCTGAAACTGCCTGATAAAGTACTAACTTTCGTGCGAGACCACCCTCTCATGGAGAACAGTGTAGTGTCGGCACCCCTACTGGTCAGGAGGGGAGTTACATACACCAAACTGGCTGTAACTCTGATGCCCGTCTCCAGTGGCAACAACAAATTTAACGCTACTGTTTTGCATCTTGGAACAGGTGAGAAAACAATGATGAAGGAAAAAAAATATATATATATATATATATTACACACAGACTGGTGTATTAGTAACAGCTTCAATGTGCCTTGGCGTAGATGGAACACAATTCTTCCAATAGATTTTCTCTCTAATGGTGTTTTGATGGTGGCGGTGGAGAGCGCTGTCTAACACGTCGGTCCAAAATCTCCCATAGGTGTTCAATTGGGTTAAGAATCTGGTGACTGTGAAGGCCAGAGCATATGATTTATATCAATTTCATACTCATCAAACTATTCAGTGACCCCTCGTGCCCTGTGGATGGGGGTGTTGTCATTCTTGAGGACATCACTCCCATCAGGCTAGAAATGTTTCATCATAGTATAAAGATTATCAGTCAGAATAACTTTGTATTGATTTGCAGTGATTTGATTTGATCTTCCTTCTAAGAGGACAAGTGGACCCAAACCATACCAGCAAAATGCCCCCCACAGCATAACAGAGCCACCGGACCCCCTCACTGTAGGGTCAAGCATTCAGGCCTGTACCGTCCTCTTGGTGTACGCCACACATGCACTCGCCCACTTGTCAAGAATATGATTCATCTGACCATATCGCTTTTTTTTCTCCACATCTCTGTAGACCAGTGCCTCTGGTTATTGCACCACTGAACTCTCAAATGTGCATTGTCTTTGTAATGAGAGGTTTATGCACTGCAACTTTACTATAATACCCCTATGAAGTTGCCAATGGACTGTTGTTAATGGTCTGATCACGTCCTGAACTGACATTCTCAGTCACCTGAAGAGTTGCTCTTCTGTTTTTCCTTACAGATCACACTAATGCACTGAACATGCACTTTGAACCCTAATTTCCGACCCTATTTACTGATGTTTTTCCCATAGACCTAAATGCAGATGTCACTTTAGTCACTGTTCCTATTGAAACAGGAGCCAGTTGAACAGTTTTTGTGACTGAAGCTCCTGTCATCCGTGCCCCAATAATGAACACTTAGATATTTTCCTCTTGCCATCTTGATCCACAGTCAAGGTCAACTGGGCCTGCTCTGCATTTGTATACATGCCACAGAGCATGGTACAAATTAATTGCTTAATTGTATCATGCAGTACATCTGTCTGGAAGCATCTGCACTTGTTATGTGCAAGTTTTTGCTTTAATTTGTTACCTGTCTGCTATATATCAAAAATGTCTGTGACCTTTGTTTGTTACTTTTTTTGTGTATAGATCGCGGGGAGCTTCACAGAATCGCAGTAGTGGGAGCGAATACAACTCTTCTGCAAGAACTCCCTCTTTTTCCAGCCTTAGAGCCTGTCAACAATATCCTTTTATACAAGGTAAAATACATACACACACACACACACACACACACACACACACACACACACACACACACATACATACACACACATATTCCACCTGTAACCCTCTCAAGAGTTTTTAGCTCACTCCAGTGGTAGAATTATACCGACACTCTGGGGGAGGCCCGAAAGTTAATGTGACACCACACCTCTTCTGAGGCCTATGTGTTACAATTCACGTGTTTTCTAAAAACTCACAGTAATTTTAATAATTAATAGGTTTTAGCACCCCATCGAACACCGTCTGACTGACCGTCTGGTTTTCATGTGAAATGTAGCACTGACACATATACACAGAGACGGACTATAATGTTCTCCTCTCTCTCTCTCTCTCTCTCTCTCTCTCTCTCTCTCTCTCTCTCAGGATGAGGCTCTGGTTGGTTCTCCTCACTCTTTGGTCAGGTTGCCTGCAGAAGGCTGCTCCCTCTACCGTACCTGCAAAGTGTGTGAACTTGCACGTACACTCGGCTGTGTGTGGAGACAAAAAGAGGCTGCCTGCAACCTAGCTGTCACAGAGTAAGTCACACACACACACACACACACACACACACACACACACATGCACACACACACACACACACACACACACACTGTGTGTACTGCTGGTCTCTGTGCTTCACCTAATATCATATTTATAACTGTGTTCCAGACCTGGTGAGGTGCTGAAGCCTGAAGACTTGGTCAGCCAGTGTGGAAGTGAAGGTAGGTTTACTCAGTCTTTATGTTTACATCTATTATTCTTGTTAATGATTTGTTTTCAATGTGGATAACATGATTTTAAAAACTCTGCTTTATTTCTGTTATTTAATAATTGTTATTATCATTAAAAAAATAAAATAATAATAATAATTAAAGAAGAAGAAATGTTTCCGACATGGAATGCAGCTTATTTTTATACAGTTAAGGCCATTGCCTGCGTAACTGACACTACGACAAATCTTAAATAAACACGCAATACTCTATGGCAACTTGCACACCGTGTTCAATTTTCGTGTTTTTTGGATGCGTTAAAAACTAACTGACCAATTAGAAAGGTTATAATTATATTATAGAATTATTATGTAATTATAATTATATATTATAATATTACAGGTTATAATCACATGATCCTCAGTTAAATATGGGGCATAATGTTTCCTTGTAGTTTAAGCATTGTTTTCTAATGTGGGGTGCCAGTATTTCCAGCAGCAATTCAGATAGCAGTATTGACCTACAGAAATCATGTCTGCAACCAGTCAAGTTTATACTTTTTTTTAGGGATTTGTGATGTAAAATTATTATTACATTATTATTATGTTGTTGTTGTTTTTTAATCCGGATGACTGACATCTTTTGCACACCGAATCGTATGCGTTTTTGCCATCTATTAAAAACATCCGTTAAGATGGGGAAAAGCCATAAACAAGAACAGTTCAGATCAACTAAAATAAATAGCGTAAATAGAGTAAATAAAAACAACAAAATATAATCTATGCAAATAACATTGAAGGTAGAAAATAGTCAGGTAATAAGTAAACACATTTTAGATGCATCCTAACCTTTCTAACAGATAGTTTCTGAATTTCTTGTGGCAAGGAGTTACATGGTTTGGGTGCATAAAAACAGAAAGAGGTTTATACCTATGCTGTGAATATACACGGCCTAAAATATACTCCTTATTTAGAACCATACTTAATACTACCTTACCGTATGTCAATTACCATTCTTACCATTTTTATTGTTTTTTTTGGTCTAATTATTGATTTTTTCCCCCTCCTCTCTCTCTGTGCAGATCACTGTTCTCCTGAGATGATAGAGCTGGATGTGAAGGAGGGGCTGCATTTGCTACTGCCCTGCGTTCAGTTTTCGGCTCGGCCCTGCCACTGGCAGCACCCACCCCAAAGACACACTCGGCGCCACCTCTCCAACCTGGTGGTGCAGGTCACATCGGAAAGCAATGGCACCTATGTGTGTTTTTGTGAGGAAGCCGGTCGAGAGCAGCTAGCCTGCACCAGGGCCGCATACAAACTCACCCTTCAGGAGCAGAGCGTGTGCACCAGCGCCATGCTAGCAGCTGGCCGTCAGTTTGTGGCCGGGTACGTGTTCGTCTTCCTTATAGGCTTCCTGGCCTGTGGCCTGCTCTTGTATCTAATTCCCTGCCGTTGCATCAAGAGAGGAGGAGATGGTCATTCTTTGTCAAGCTCAGAAAAGGGGCGGGACCTGTTGCCCTCTTCAGACACTCCCCAGTCGCCCAGCAGCGCCAGTCTGTTCTCCGAGGCAGTCCCTTTTACAGAGAAAAGGAACGGGACGCTAAACGGGCACGGAGGGCATGTGGCCGGGCGGAAGTGCGGTTATATTTATACTAATTCAAGTGGACTCAAACTACAGGATTCATCGGTCAACCTGGTGGAAGATTTGGCTGGCCGAGAGAGGGCAGGACCGGAAGGAGAGGAGGAGGGACTAGGGGATGGACTAGTAGGACTGGAGGAGGAACTTGCTAAGCTGCAGGTGCTGAGAGGAGCTCCACTAGCACAGTGTGAAGAGAGCTCAATCTGAGGACACTTACACAAAGAACTTATGGCCACAGTATAGCATTGTATGCATAAACACATGTACATCTGTGACTCTACATATATGTTTGTGTGGTAGGTTGTAGTAAGGCTGGGAGAGCAAACATTTAGGGAAGTGCATGAATTCGAAATGTGTGAGCCTACATAGACAAACACTCATGCACACACACTCATATCGAGTACCTCTGTGTACTCTGGGAGCTCTTTGTAATTCTCAAGATTGTGAACCAGTCTTTATTTATATGTGTAAAGCACAGTGTGTGTTCATGAGTGTGCGTGTTTTATTGGCTATAAGGGTAGAAGCAGGCTTTTGTCAATGCTCTTTCCACTGTGTTCAGCCATCTCCAACAATTACACACTCCAGTGTGGCATGTGTGCATGTTTAACCGGTTTCTGAGCTGTTTTCAGCCCAGGACTGAACCATCCAAATCCATCCTGAACTCTCACAAAGTGAAAGAGTGGACCAAACCATATTTGACTACTAAACACCAAAAGATCCATCAGCTTCAGGCCAGATTGCTGACCCAGTGTGAAAAGTTACTAGTTGACAGTGAGAGTGCTCAGCTCGCAGCCCAAATAAGACAGACAGAGACACTCCCAATGGTGGACTACAGACGTATTGCTGCAGAAGCATGAACCGCATAACGAAGAGGAACTATCAGCAGACCCTGCTAAAAAAAGCACACCCGCTCACTGCACTCATTAAGAAGACTAAGACAGAGAAGAATAGAGGTGCACCAAGACCAGTATGCACACCTTTTAGTTGGCTATCCACAATGATGATGCATTTGGCCATATGGGGAGTTGAGTATCCGGTGAAATCTGACGGCCTCATTCGGAGAGTAAAGCTGATAGTTAACCCGTGGTGAACCAATGCTTAATCAATAAACAGTTTAAGAATATATATCTTAATTTATATCTTAAACAAACTCTTACCAGGGATACTATTAAACTACTGGTGATCAGAGCAAAAACATTATATTTTTGACGGTTTCCTTATGGACAGCGAATGTCGTCTTCTAGGTTGAAACTGTAATCACCAAAGTGAAGGAGGGAGGACATTCGGAAGTGCTTGTCCAAACACAATGAAGCTATAGGTTATGATCCTACCAAGAAGTTAAGGCTATACTCTCAACTTGACTGGTATGTTCACTAGCCACAATGATGTCTATTACAAATGTTTGTACATGTCTGTGAATATCCCTTGAATATTTCTTTGTTTTGTATTTTTAATTATATTTAATCCTTTCCACCATTATAAAGGTCTGAAAGGTTGTCTGGTTTGTCACTGCCATTTGTCTTTGGAAAGATTTCTTTTTTTATATCTTGAACATGTAGTTTACTGTCAGCATTTGGTAGCATGATAATCACAGGTACATATTTATTATTTAAAAAAAGAACTACTCTTTCCATATCACACTTTAGTTTGTTTCAAAATGTTATATTGTATGTTATAGGTTGACCCGCTATTATTCCTGAGTGTTCCGTTCCCTTTCTGTTTATGAATAAAAATATTGTTAACTAAATGTACAGATGTTATATTCTAAGGATTTATTTTTATAATTTATATCATAAAGATAAATGTAAATTTGTTTTGAACAAAGATGTTTGTGAGCATGACTGCGTGAATGAATTGTTTTTTGTTTTTTAATAAAAAATAACCCTGAAGAAAGCTGCTACCACTTTATTAATTAAATCATAAAACAAGAGAATAATGAATACATAGTGATTGCATTTTTTTTCTTACGTTTGCAGTTTTTCAGTTCTGAAATGACCAACAACAACAAAAAATCACATGGTTTCAACAATTTCCAAACGCTGACCCTTGACCTCTTGGAGGCGGTATTAGGGGGTTTGACCCTTGACCCTTTGGAGCAGCAGGTGATGTCGATTTTCGATGAGACCCACCGTTTAGAGATTAAGAATATTATTACTAATAAGTTACCCTATAAGTGATTATAGCTTATTTCATGCGTGCACTTCACGTTTGTACTAAATGTTGAACTTATTCAGAGCAAACAGCGCCAAATCAACTTTAATCCAATTCAAGACGAAGTAATAAAGCCGCCATCGAGCTTATTGAGTGGATGAAGGTTAAAAGACGTAGAAACCTTTCAGCAGTTATATTCGTGACACGGCTTTCCTTCATCAAGACACGTTTCCAGCCAGAAAACCCTGGTGAAAAAGCCATCTTGGTCTGAGCAGCTGCCCGAACGCAGGCCGAGCTGGTCAAACTGGAAGACTTTATTTTTCAGCTTCCTTATAACTTGACTAAATTGATCAGTAAATGTTCGAGAGTTTCCAATCGTCTGACTGTTGTCTTATTTTCTTGAGACTCGTGTCGACAATGTTGCATTGATTTTCTACATTAATAGCAGCAATTCATCAACTGTTTCCGTCCACCAGCTCGGCCTGTGTTTGGGGCAGCTGCTCAGACCAAGATGGAGTCTCCGTTTAATGATTGCTGTAAGACTCTACACCTTGTGAAGGTCAAAAACCAAAAATGGCTTCCGTTTCTGCTTCAGAGCAAAGCGTCGTTTTGAACACGGGGGTGTGACGTATGTTTCAGTGATGCAACGCAGCCATTGAACAAACACTGACGTGAAAAGCGTCACGTTAACTGCTTGACAATGGCGACGAATGACACAACGTTGGTGTTTTGTTGGCAGTTTTTGCACTTTAATATTTAATATGTTAATATTTTGGACAACCTTTTTTTTGTGGGCGGTGTTTTTATGGATATTAAATGTGATGCTGAATCCCACAGAAAACCGCTGTTCGGACCAGACACGAGATTTCTTACACGCTCTATGATGGAGATGTGATTAAGTCACCTGTGTCTTGTAGCTATAAACTGTTGGGATTAAATCTCTGGCTCTGTTTTATTGAGTGTAGATGGACTGAAATATGTTCTCACGTTAGATCTAGCGTTTACTTGACAAACACTCGAACAAAAAGGTTAAATTGTGAAACCTGCACATGAACGCGCATCACCTAACAGTCTCATTTCTGAGTTTGCCCCCCTGCAGTACCACATTTGGCCACCGAGAGGCGAGCTATATATTATAACCCGAAATAAATAAATGAGTTGTCCTCTGTTCAAATGTTCACTGTTTGGGTTGTTTACTGTTTCAGTTCAAGGTTTTCTTTTTTTTTTAATCCAGTTTAAACGTTGGCTTTAAAAATGCTGAGAGTTTGTAGTGGGATGAAATTGTATCCTCGTTTCTGATTGGTCAGTTTGGGAGCTCATTATCATTTCCTCTTGCTCTTTACTCGTGTTGACCTGCACAGACGTTAAAGCTGTTTGTTTTTTATTTATTCTCTCAGTGTTTTTGAATGGGCTATCGAGGAGTTTTTAAAAGCATGGCACTGACACCATGTGTGTATTTTATTAACCCTCTATTAAACAAAGCAGTAAATGCCGTCCCCGTGTTTTGTGTTGTGAAGGATGTCCTCCCTCATGGTTCCTCTTCTGCAGTATCGCTTCTCGGCCTTTTGGCTAAGATCAAGTGTAGTATCTGTTCTTATCAGTTTAATATCTGATACGTCCCCTACCCGGGGACCATATATTAAATTGATTTTTGGAGCAGGGAGATGGAATAGGGGCTTGCTCCGTCCACTCCACGCATCGACCCGGTATTGCAGTACCTCCGGGACCGGTGCACCCCCATTGAAGTGGTCTAAAAGCAGTGCTGTGTGTTTGAGGATGAGTGATTGACAGATGCACTTTTTACAGCAGGGTCTGAAATGCGCTCGGTTCCTGCAGGAAGTCTTCTCGTGCCTCGTGCTGCGGTCAGACACGTGTTGTTGTTGTTGTTTGTTGTTGTTGTTGTTTGTTGTGGCTTCCACGTCATTGAGTGAAATCGCTGCAGTGTTTTACACGCAGGTCTGAGTTGGATCTTAAACGCTTTTAATGTCGTTTGGTTTTGTTTTTTTTTTGCTGCAAACACAAAAAATGGAGGAAAACTGGTTTTGCCCGCAGTCTTAACAAGTCAAATCTGTGAAGTGAATTACAGACCGACAGTCTTGTGTGTGTGTTTAGTTTCCGGACGTGGGCGGTTTTAATTTTCTGTCGATGCAGAACGTGTTCATGAGAAGAACCGAGTGAAAGGCTTCAGCTGTCCGTCCTGAAGAAACGCGTCCCCTCTCCTCGCCTGTTGTAGATGTAGCGGCACCAGACGCTCAAAGAACAAAGAAAAAACATTGTCGGAACATGTCGTGGCTCTCATTACATATTCAGACCATGAACACTGTTTGTTTGTTTTTTCTTTTAATCAAGCTTTCTGCTGACTGTAGCTATGAAGAAGTTTGGAGTGAAACTCAGCACCATGACGAGGCTTGCCAGGCTAAAATATATATATATATATACACTGTAATTACAAAACACTAGCCTTGGAGAAAATACGGCTGTGACGTCGTTCGCAATGCTTTCTGGGCTCAGTAGTTAAGTAGATAAGTGCAGTGGTGTAACGCAGTGCGGTGTGTAACGCAGTGGTGTAACGCAGTGGGGTGTGTAACGCAGTGGTGTAACGCAGTGGTGTGTAACGCAGTGGTGTAACGCAGTGTGGTGTGTAACGCAGTGGGATGTAACGCAGTGGGGTGTAACGCAGTGGTGTAACGCAGTGGGGTGTGTAACGCAGTGGTGTAACGCAGTGGGGTGTAACGCAGTGGTGTAACGCAGTGTGGTGTGTAACGCAGTGGTGTAACGCAGTGTGGTGTGTAACGCAGTGGGGTGTAACGCAGTGGGGTGTGACGCAGTGGGATGCAACGCAGTGTGGTGTAACGCAGTGGGATGTAACGCAGTGGTGTAGTCTGTGTGATGGGCGGGTGCAGGGCGCGAGGAAAGCACGAGGATAGCACGAGGATTTGCGTATACCCACTTAAAAACGCACGGTACTGGCCGTTACTACTATTATATGTGACATTTTTTGACACCAGAAAGAAAAGTATCAACACTAAAAACCCAATTCTGAACAGCTTATGGAAATAAAACTCTGTTGACGAGTTGAAAACAAAATCTTTTACAAATTGCGAGCCACATGGGCGTTACAACAAATCCGTGATCGGAGCGCCTCTGCCTGAAACACGAGCTGATTGCCTGGTGCAGAAAGCGTCACCGCTCTTTTCCCTATTCCTGAGAAAAGCTCATCGAGACGCTCGTCCTCCGACTAATGATAGTGTGTGTGTGTGAATATTACAGAATATAATGCACTGTGTGTGTGTGTGTGTGTGAATATTACAGAATATAATGCACTGTGTGTGTGTGTGTGTGAATATTACAGAATATAATGCACTGTGTGTGTGTGAATATTACAGAATATAATGCACTGTGTGTGTGTGTGTGTGAATATTACAGAATATAATGCACTGCTATTCGGCATGTAGCTGTCGTTATAATTCTTAAGTCAGTATTTTCATGTCTTTCCATCACTGCAAGGCTGTTACGCACTATATTGTCAATAATGCTACATACCTTGTACTTTGTGGTCGTGTACAGTACAGTGTTTATTCAGTTTTCAATCAAATGGCCATTCAGTACTTATTGTTAATTATTTGGTGGTAAACAATAATGACGATGAAAATGTATTTAACAGAAAGTCTGTGTGTACTGTAAATCGCATCTGAGGTTTGACGCGATCATTAACGGTTTGTGTATAGTTTAACAAAGTGACAGCATTTCCGACATTACAGTATTGATTTGCTGGCAGATTGTGAGTGTAATATAAGCAACAATAACCTTTTTAATATTATAAAAAGTTTTCTATTTTTATATAATATAGCCACGAATATTTAGTACAAAACTGTGATCATAGCAGCCGACCCATTATATGATTAATGTGTCCTACCCCAAAGTTGACATGAAACCTACACCACTCCCCCCCTTAACATCTGACAGTATAATTTATGGTGCCATTATGTTGACTAAAATATTATGTCAGCTTATTACTTATATTTTCTGCCATATTATGTTTTCATGGGGACGCAAGACATACTTTAAGCTCTCAACAACCGTTTGACATTTATTAGCCATATATCATTATATCAGAGACAGGCTTAATTTGCTGGTCATTTGATCACCTGCAAAAAAAACAGCAGGCCTGAGGATGTTTGATTCGTTTTAGGATTTAATATCGACAACCCAGAGAGCCAATTCTTGTACTTATAAAAAGCATCCATAACACCCCATGTAAAACCTAACCGCCTCAACGTCACTAAAATGTCTGGCTCTACATATGGGCCTTTCCAGCTTTTATTTTTTACATTGGTTCTTAATTCTGGTGTGTGTTGAATTTGTGAAAAGGCTCCAGGTTTCCACATCTACAAAGTAAAGGTGTCTCTGCTCCAAATATGTTAGGGTCTAGCTGCGATTGCAAAAGCTTTCAAAAATAATTAGGAATCTACCTACGTTATCCAAGCAACCAGTGAGAGGCAAAAAACATTTGGGTAAACAAAAGGTTTTGGGTTTCTTCTTTTAAGGTAAGTATTAGAGTGGTCACATTTTCCCCAAGTAAATACAAGCAATAAGAAAGACAATGTCCTTCAATTAATAGATCAATTACACTCCAAGTTTATCAAAAGCATTTAATATTAATATTCATAGTAATGTCACACAAATTCATGAAGTGTTTAAGACGTGTCTGGCTCAGTTTGCTTTCTGTGTGAACTCTCTAAAAAAGTGCAGAATTTTAAATAAATGACCACAAAAAGAAGATATATTGCAACAGGAAAAATAGATTTTTTTTCTTTAGAAACAAAACTGAAAGACAGAGTAGTTCAAAAAAGAACAGCACCTTCTGTATCATATTCGTAACCAACAGTTTCATTATAGGTGAAATAACTGATTCAAGCTTAAGACACAAATAAAAAGAAATTACAGTTTAGCAATCAAATAGATAATTCGATTCACACTTAACCTCATTCCAGTAAAATGCCACAATATTTACAGTTTGATGTGATTTTTTTTAAACAAACAAAAAGTCTTAAAAATCCTCAATATTTGGTTTATGATAACCAACTGCAGTCAGATTTAGTATAACCAGAGATTCTGCCTCACGATTGGCATTGCAACTGTGTTCTCCCATATAAAACATTTCAAACAAACTCAAGCACCACGAAATATGTAGATACTTTAGAAAACAGCTCTGAATTTATTCGCTTTTGCTGCTAATGTTGGTTTAAAAAAAAGAAGTTTGCTTTCGTATACAAAAGACAGCTTTTAGTTCGACAAACTACAACTGCTCCGCCTTCTACAATCTACAGGAAAGGAGTGGAGTCACAGTCCCCTAGACTCTCCTCATGGAGTTACGTATAATTGCTCCATGAGGAGAGTTTAAAGGCCTTAAAACATTACTCCTTTAAATGACTAAGCACCCCTGAAACTCTCCTTTCAAAACATACATAGAAATAATAGAAAACATACATCTCTGATGACCCTAAAAAAGGAGAACATTTTATAGCCAATAAATAGAAGAAAGAAGTTAAATAAAAATGTACAATTAAGAAAAATCACATGAATAAATCTGTATATCAGGCAAAAAAAAGGAGGTAAACCAATTCACTAAAACTGATGACAAATTGTAATCTTGCAACAACAAAAAAAAGAAGAAATAATGGAAAAGACCTGATGTAGTCTTAAAATGCTCTCGTCATAATAGATTTTATTCTAAGGAAATAAAATCATGACATTAACAACACTAGCTTCTCAGACAGTATCTAAAATTGAAAACATTTTTTAAAACCCGTATGTTTTGAACCATTCCAAACAAATGTTATTTTTTTTATTCTTAATGCTTTAGAAAAATGTTCATATATCTATTATTAGTATTATTCATTTATATCTTCACTAAATACAAGTCACAAGGCCAATGTGGTATACATCTAGGCTGTTCTAGTTTTTAAAATAAATTAATAGAAAAAAACAGCACCCATGGAAAATATAAACAGCATTTACACATTTCAGTATTAAAGACAAAAAGAACACCCCACCCCCCACCCCCACCAACAAAAATACAATTATCAAAACCAAAAGCAAATAAGATCCAGAGATGCCATTTTTGTCATCAATTATGCTGCCATCACACACGACAGCACAAACCGCAAACTGTTGTAAAATCCCTCAAGACCAATCAGAGGTTGGTATGTTGGGCTGCTGTCTTATTGGCTAATTGGTATTGTAAACAACACGGTGTAAACTGGTTTATGATTGGCTGTTTAACAAGTATTAGCAGTAGTAGTAGTAGTACTTTAAAAATTGCAAACGCTGGAAAATAAAAGGCTAAAGATTTTACTAAAATAAACAAACTAATTGTCCTGACAAGCAAGACTTTTGGTTATGGCTGGGGGTGGATGGCAGAGTTTATTTCACCGAGAGCCGGAGGCCTAAAAACAAAAACAAAAACAAAAAATTAAGGTTAATGCATGTCAAGTAATTATAATACACTGCACCTTGCATATAGTGTATATGCAATGAATTGATGGATTTTGTGTGTGTGTGTGTTCCCTCACCAAGTTGAAGGAGTCATATGTATTCATCAAGTCCTCTAGACGGTATTGTTCCAACACCACTACGTTGGAGAGGTTGGGACTGCGTTGCTTGGCACAATCCTCACAGTGCACCACATACAACTTCTTACTGCCGCTCTCACTCGTCACAAACAGCAGATTAAAAACCTCCAGCTTTAAAGAGAGACACACAGACCCTCACATAGTTGCAAAATTAAATACTTGCATGCTCTCAATTGGTTATGGACAGTCAGTGTCAGAGGTCGAATTTAATGAGCAGGTTTTACTGGATTACTCACATCACACTCATTGCAATAGTAGGCTGGTTCATCTTTTACTCTGTTCTGATAAGAGATCTTCTTCCCTGCAGTTACCAGTTGGTCTCTCAGAATTTGAATGTGCTTTAGGGACTGCAGGAGACAGTGTCTGAGAGATGAGAAGAAAGTTATCAATTACGGTTCACACTCAGAGTACAGTACATATGATTTAGGAATATTTTACATCCCTATATCTGACAAACAAACACCTTACAGAAATATGCTTATTACTCTACTCAATCATTTTAAACATAATGGCACCCCCAGTAACAGATGTGATGAGATGTGTGACTACATGTGGCAGATGTAGAATACTCACTTAATCATCTTGTAAGTGTCGGGGTCAGTAACTTTAACTGTGCGGGCCACGTTCCAGGAAACATGAATCATGGGCACGATGGACTTAACCTTTTTCACCTCGTTCCATTCGAACCTTTCCAGAGCCAACTGGTACTGATATGCTTAAAGCACAATAACATGTACACAGTCACAACAGTGCAAAAGAAAAACTACTAAAGACTTAAAAGCCAAGTGCAAATAAAAGGACTACAATATGACCAATGTGTACATGTATTATGAGGTAAACCCCTTAATAGTGTTTATATATTTTTTAAAATTTCATTCCATTAGTATGAATTCCCTAGTGGGCCACTAAGGGGCTACTTACCATTCAGTGGTCCTACGTTCCATGCAATGTTATTGCACCAACCCACAGCCTGGACCCAGTGCACGGTGCCTGCGTTGATCCACACCAAGTCTCCAGGTCTCTGGATGAAGCGGTATACTGGGATATTGGAGCGGTAAAGATCCTCCAATACAGGCCACCACGAACCAGTCAAATAATCCACTCCATGCCTGAGAATGATAATGGAAGAAGGGCAATCAATCAATCGATCAGATTCAATACCAAGGGACTAACTTAAAATCAAAGAATCAAAAGTTTTTGAACTTGGTTATATGAAATTGGTTAAATGGCTATAATCTGATTTTCTATGACTTGATTTGACTTTGTGTTTATACACAAACTTTGAATAAAGTGAAGAGTTACATCATGCAGAGGTAAACTAGTATGCCATGATCATATTTGTATTTTTTTAAAGCCAAATATTTGGTTCAACAGGGCCTACATACAGTACAAATTTAACTGTTGACGAAAGCCTCTGCAGTAATAATGCCGAGTCAATAATTTAATCAAATATGGCTTCTTACTTCTCACAGAAATTGCTTATGGACTCCCAGCAGTTTTCATGAACAGCAAACCACTCGCAGTCTCCAGGGCCAATGTTAATGTTCACAGAGCAGAAATTATTATTCTCCTGGTGACCTATGAACAGGCATATGAACATACATATTAACAACAAGCACAACAATTCGCATATTTTTTGTCTCTCGAGGTAACGTACTGTACACTGGATTGCCAGTTTAATAGGTACACCTACCATGTATGTGCATTTTGTAGGTATAACAGTTACTGACTGTAGCCCATCTGTTGCTATGCACACTGTCAGCCCCCCTCTACCGTGTTCCTCAATAGAAAGAGCAGCATAGCAACAGGCAGAAGGTGTACATATTAAATGGCAAATCAGTGTACATTTTCCACTTGTACAAGTGAAAAATTCAGACTTAATCACAGCCAGCCTCCATGTCAATATAACACTAGTGACTTTACACTGAGCATGCACACACATATACACCCACCTGGTGTGCGACTGCCAGGGACCTTCATATAAAGCTGTACAGTGTTCATGCCTAGGATGGTGTGACCTACGTGACTGAGCATATTGCCACTGGAGGACACACGCATGAATGCTGGTAACTTCTGAAGCTCTTGTAGCTGGGGCTTCCACCTAAACACACAAAACAAACATGTTAAGATGGTGGTAATACAAACTACTTCATGCGAGTGTCAAGTAAAAAAGTGTTCATTCATTACGTTAAGTAGGTGTGTTTTACATCTACAACAGCTTTAGCACAAAACCTTGACAAACATAAGTTTTGAATGTATTGGAAATGCAAGAGATTCCTTAGAGCCATCAGAGTGCAAATTGCTACAATTACCATTTCAGGTCAGCAAAGACAAAGCATATAGACGTTTCCAGAAATAAATCTACCATAGCCACCAAGTTTAGTATAAAAATACAAGACATTATAATAAAATTGTTTTCTTACCTCTTGGGGTCAGAGAGGTCAATGTTTGTACCAAATTTGATGATTTTCCCCACAGGTTTCTGCTCTAAGCTGAAAGATACAAGGAAAGGATGCATGTGTAGGGGATATTAAATAAACCCGAGTCTGTGCTGTAAAAGATCTTAATATTGACTGATGATAAACAACACGTACTCTGCTGTTTAGTTTATTTTTTTACGTGAGGTAAGCTCACATTAGCTTAAAATACCTGGAGCCTGAAGTTAAGGAGTTGCTGCTTGTGCTGTCCAAGTTAATGACAGGCTTCTTCTCATCTTCGTCATAATCCTCATCATCACTGCCTTTCTCTTCCTGCAAGAACAGACAAACGAATCTGAGTGAATTCAACCCAACAAACACTTGAAAATATATGATTCAGTGTTTCTTATGATGAAAAAGGAAAATGGCGAATATTACTCAGAAACATTAGGAAGTTAGTCTAACCTGTAGGCTTTCCTGGAAGCTTGAGGCCTGGTACTGGGCATATTTGGCAATGGTGGTGTGTGATCGGCTGCTCTCACACGGCCAGATCTGCCCGGTGCCGGTAGGGTCCCAGTTCTCATCGGCTGGCTGCTGCACCTGAGTTCTCACCTCCACTGCATGTTCTGCATTCGCCTCCACCAGCGATTTAGTGGAAAAAAGACCCAAATCTGTATCCAGAGAAAGAGCAGAAAAACGTGCAATCCCAACCCAGAAAACATACACTTGTATTGTCATGCACCATGCATAGTAATAATCCTTGCGTGGATGACCTAATATGGAATGTAGTATTTTGAATATTGAAATAGCCAGGAAGGTAAATACTGGTGCTGCAGTTTCTGTGGTACTCACTCAGTCTAAGGGAGCCTGCTAGGCCTCTGATGACTGTTATGGGGTTCTTGGGGTCTGTGCAGAACTGAAGCAGCACAGGAGACAAAGCATCCCTCTTACTCTCCAGCTGCAAACAGAAATGGCAGAACATCAAGACCAAATTACCATTTTACCTTATTTAAAAGTATAAATGGTCACTATTTAGCCAAAAGTTTTGGGATGTGATGAACAGAAGCCACGAGTGCACCAGTATAACTCTGAATGTTACAAATACAGTTACAATGGGTTAGAAAGTGCACAAGTAAATACAATCATATTTCATTTGTAGTGAAAACTGCACCAAAACAAGCCATTTTTACTGTACATGTGTGTTTGTAATACACTTACATAAATGCTGGGCGTGGGAGGGCTGAGCTTTTCCCGTGGAATCGGGTGCTCCATGGTCATAACAGGTTTCACAGAGAAGGTTGGGAGTAGATAGGACTCCTTGAATTTCCCCTTAACACGGGCACCCCTGAAACCAGAATAAGCCTTGGCTTAAAATTCATTTTGCCTGTAGTAAGTCAAGGTAATATTTAGCATTATGGTAGTTTCAGTTATATAATTATTCATATGCCATGTACTAGTCACTGATAACTTGGATCATTCTCACTCACATAGCAAGTTAACACAGCTTATGTAACAGTTACTAAGAATACCTATATGTAACAACTGCTACATTTAAAAACTCGACACTCACTTGCAAGATCTGATGACTTCACTGGCTGTGTTCTTAATAGTGATTTCCCCAAGTGGAATTCTCTTCTCCTCTACTTCAGAGGCAATGAAGGTTTCTCTATCTCCACTCTCCACTTTAATCAGACGAATCTTCAGCTCTTTGGGCGCCCCGTCTGTCAGAGCCTTTAGCTTCTGAAAATCTGCAGAATCCAATGCAGGTGAAGATGACGTATGATCTAATGAACTTTCCGACTTAATACTCTTCTCCTTGTTTCGGCATACCCATTCCTCTCTTTCACTTCCTTCCTCTTTCTTTTTCTTTCCATCTCTTTCTTTCTCAAAGAGCTCCTTTTTATGAAAGTCTATATGGCCCCTCTTCTCCTTGTGTGGTTTGCCTTCCTTGTGCCGTCGGCTGGAGCTTGATAATGAAGAGGAGGATGAGAAGAGGGACAGGTCTTCTTGTTTTTCTTTGTGTTTTTTCTTTTTCTCTTTCCTCTCTTCATGTTTTTTGCTACTGCTGCTGTGTTTGTGTTTCTTCTCCTGGTCACGATCCCGTTCTCTCTGCCGCTCTTTCTCAGATATGCACATCTTCTGTTTCTCAGGCTTATTGTGGTCTGATGACGCCATAGAGGGGAGTTTGTGTCGATTTAGCATGACCTCACAAGTACGACCCAGCTCTGCAAGTGACGATTCTGAGATTGTTGTGAGCTTGGGCCTCCATTCCATCTCTGTGGAGTCCTTTACAGTACCAAGACCTTCTTCATCCTTCAGCCCCTTCCTCATTCCTTCATCCTCCTCTTGTCCAGAGAGATCTGAATGGCCCAGTGCAAGATCTCCTTTTCTCTCTGGTGTCCATCCTGATGGCGAGAGAGGGTAGGTTTGTTCGGAGGTAGAATTAATTATGGGTTGGGCTGGATGGCTAAAGCCTGGGTGATTGGCTGAACCTGATGTGGGAGAAGTGCTTTGTTGTCTGCAGATATCTGGGCCCAATGAAAGTGAGGAAGAGTACTTCACTCCTACCAGAGCTGATGGAGGTGGTCGACCAAATGGCCCTCCACGGTAGGCATACTTCTGGCTCTCCAGCACAGAGGCTAAGTTTTTAAACATGCTGTTCACACCTGTCTGATGCAGGTGTGGCCTCATAGGTGGTGGGGAACAGGAAGCTGTATCGTCTTCTTGCTCTGCCTCTTCCTCATCCTCCTCACACTCACTCTTCACTACTTCTGATAGTCCATATAGCTTGGCCAAGTCACTATGGCGATAACTACTTCCCGTGATGCTAACAGCACTATCTTGAGACTGAGTATTGACAGTACTGGCAGGTTTTGGGATAATTTTCAGTGCATCTTCCTCTTCCTCAAGGGAAGACGTACGACTGCAAGGAGATGCCAAAGATCCCTGACGACTCAGGACAGGTGGGCTAGCATGGGTGTCTGTTAAATAATCCTCTGTAGATGGCTGTTTCAGGGCAGGCATAAGGTCAGGGGCATATGAGTAACTCTTTATGGGTGCCACTGTGACAGAAAAGGGTAGCTCTGGGCCAGTTTGACCACCACTTTGACCAGAGTATAGTTCCTCCTCTTTCTTAATGGACTCATCCAACATCTTCATGATGTTTGCCAAACCATCAGGCAGAAGCTCGGATGGTTCCTCCTCAAACTGGGCGCTATCTGAATCCCCACTGCAGCTACTGGCACTGCTGCCTAGACTCCCTAACCCACCACTGGGCATATGCTTGTGGAGATTGGCTGAACTTGTGCCTGTTCGTGGGGATGATGGTAGATTGTCCCTGGGAAAGGCTTGGTAGAGTTTGGGGGGTTCTCGCAAGTTTGGAGGATTTGAGACAGAACCCACAGCCTTGACATTGTGAGAGCTTCTCTGCATGGTAGAGACTTTGGATGGACAGGAGGTTGTCTGTATTGTTTTATTTGAAGAATCTGTTGGGACAGGTTTGGAGGAGTATATAGGTATGGGAATCCCTGAGGTATTCTGGGAGGGGGAAGTGAGTGCAACGCCACTGTTCCACTGCTCTCTCTGCCTCTGTTTTTCACGGGCATAGTCTGTTTGAGGGGTGAGAGGAGGTGGTCGAGACCTTTCTATGGGAGTTGCACCAGGTACCAATGGACGTGTATGCACACCGCCCCGGCTCAGCCAGGGAAAAGGAGGAGACGTCTGGCTAGGTGGTGAGACTGTGGAAGGTGTAATGGCTGGAGACAGGCATGGAGGGGGTGGATCAGTAGCACTATTTGACAACAAGCGCTCCAGATTCTCAGCTGCAGACTCCCCATGTACCTTCATACCTACTTTGTCACTCTCCCTATTCGGTTTTCTCTCCTCTTCCTCCTGTTTTCTCCTTCTCTCTTCAGCTCGCATGTGGTCCTGCAGCTCAGCATCAAGCTTTTCGAGTGCTTCCTCAATGGACTGGGGGCTGGAGATGGCAGGTTGCTGACATGGCCTTTGATATGTCTGGGCAGGTGGCACCTGAGATAATGTTGGGGCTGCCTGGTGAGGCAGTTTGTGATGCAAAGAGTCAGACTGTTGCTGAGGGGCTTTGTTCACAGTGATGGACACTGCAGGCTGTGGTTGGTGGAGAGGTGAACTTGCAGCCTTCAAGAGGTTGTCTGAGGCCTTGCTGGTGATGACACTATTTCCTGATCTCTGAAACCCTGAGCTGAAAGAGGAAGGAGCTGAGGACACTTTTGGGGTATAATGGGATCTGCCCTGACCATGGTGGAGTAGAGGGGGTTCCTGATGCTGAAATTTTGCCTCCCGGTGGTGGTTGGGGTGGGTTACAGTGCCAGACTGGGCTCCCTGATACTCCTGGTGTCGGAGACCTTGTGCAGATGGAGTTGGATCGTGGTTTGAGATTAGCGCTGAAGGGTTTGTAGTTCTCCAGCTGTTCACGGTGCTGACCGAAGAACAGTTAGTAGAGGGCACTGAGCTCATGGTGGGCACAGTGTCCACACTACTATAGAGACTCATAGAACAAGGAGGAACTGAAGGCTCCAGGGATGGCATTGTTGGGGTGATGACTGGGGCTCGAGCCTGAGAAGTGCCTGCATCCTGATTCTGCCCAGTTCTATTCTGCTGTTGCCGTAGAGATGAAGAGGCAACCCGAGACTCCACCGATGGGCGACAGGGTCCCAGCTCCTGGAGAGAAACAGATAAGATTATAAACACCATAAGATCATAAACTCTATACCACACTTGCGATTAAAGTGATATTAATAAAACCATTATTTAACCGACAGATCTTTCATTAAATGTGTAATGTACATTGTACAGTAATATGTATAGTTGCTGGCTATGTCCAATTGTATCCTCTGAATTGGACACTCACTGAGGCATTGTGATCATGTTTGGTCTGGTTCCCCCAGGGCTTATGAGAGTTGCATTGAGATGCTGTGGCCTGGGTCCTGCTGTTGGAAGAGGGTCTGGTGGTGTGGACCAACCCTGGGTGGGGCTGAAATTTGGGGTGGCTGTAAGGCACGGCGGTGTGGTGTGCTGGTGTGGGGACAGGGCGTTCTCTATCTGCTGGGCTTGATGAAGGTTGTGGCAGCAGTGCCTGGATGCTTGTAGACCTCACCCCAGAAGCATGCACTTTGTGGGAGGGAATGACCTGTTGCTTCCCCCGAGACTGAGCTGAAGGTTTGTTGTTGGGGAAGGGGTATGTTGGTTGGTGGAGGTGGATGCTGTGAGAGGAGGATCCCAGAGACTGTGATGATTGGGAAGGCTTTAGGGGTTGGGGCGGAGGACCTCGGCCTTGTCCATAGCCCCTAGGGGAAGTGGTAGGTGGTGGAGAGATGGGTGAAGGTTTGGAGGATGGAAACTGTTTGTAACTGTAGTCACCCATGTCTGGTTTGCGCAAGTCCTGTAAACAGACAATGAGACGAATGAACTGGACATATTTAATACTGTTTTAACACTATGCTGTAAAGCAAGGGTATATCTAAAAATAAAGTGTAGAGGATACTGAATATTAGTCATGTCGTAAATTTTACTGACCTGAAACTCAGTGGGGTCTGTCTTGCGTTCCACTGGGGTCCAAGTTGCTGCCCCCTTTTGCAGAGGGTTCCAAAAGCCCTGTTTGGGTGGGGGATAATGGGGCTGAGGCTGTTGCAGCGAGGACAGTGAAGTTCCCACTGACCCAGAGAATTGCTGGGTGCCAATCATGTGCTGCAAAACACAAAAGGAATTTTCAGGTACTGAAAGAAGCATCATACACAGTAGCCCATTACAATCATAGTTAAACATATCTATGATAGAACTAGTAGTAAATTCTACACAGATTTTTCACTTACACGTGGTATATACTACTTTTAGTTTTAGTAAAGTGTTTATTGAAAGAGCTTCAATTCATGCAAGTAGTGAGGTATCCCTAATATGCAAGTAAATGTTCGACAACTGACAACTTTTGGGATTGATCTGCTGAGGTGGTGCTCTCTACCTGTTCTGACTCGGAACTCCTCTTCCTCTTGCTTGGGCTGGGGCAGTCTTCACTAGGCCTGTTTAGGGAAAGAGGGGTGTGCTGGATGACCGAGTGCTCTCCCAGAGGGGGTGCTGGTCGCTTTAATTGGCCAGCATGAGAGTAAGGGCCCCTGGGTGGTGGTTGCTGTTGGGACTGTTCCCACATGTCTGGGATTGGAGGCAGGGGCCTGGAGCTATGTTGCAAAGGAGGAGGGCCATACTGGGGAAAAATAGGGCAATATTAAAACATACACTTGGATACCACCCTACAAAGTTGAGTCAAAATAAAACAAAAAACTACTATAAAGTATAAAACACAATAAATTTTCTTTGATCTATGAATTTCAAGCTCTTTTAAAAACATGAATTGATCGAACTTTGCAAAGCAACTGTGATGAGCTCAAACAAACCAGGCAGACAGTATACATCGGTGACGGCAAAGCACCCCAATATTATACTTGATAAAATATATCTGCAACATTGCAGAATAAACATAATAATCAGTTTTCACTTAGGACCGGACCTCAGTTTAGTTTTAAGCAATTCTGCACATACTGAATGTGAGCTTTTCTGACCTTCAACAGCTGGTTGGCTCGGGCAGTGAGGTGTGCTGACGGTCCAGCATTGTATCCGTTGTGCAAACGGGCATGGTCATCACTGGGCAATGGCTCATAATGCTGACCAAGTGGCTCCCATGGCCGGGGAGGGGCTGGGGGCACCCGGAGATCCCTATGTAACCCTGGCAACAAGGCCTGAGATAGCTTATCGCCTCCACGTGCAAGTGGCCTGGACACACACACACAATTTTGAGTAAGATTTTATTTAATACTGGGTAAATTATAAGAATGTGTGTGCTCAAACACTCACCCACTGTTGAAGAATTTACTTGGATGGTTTAGCCCCGTCATGTGACCGGGCGGGAGGTGGGGGAGGAACTGGGGTTGACCGACACCAGGTGAGCACCTGTAAGGAGATTTAGAATGTCTAATGACAACCCAGTTCTGAATCACTACGCATTTTGGAAAAATATTTCAGAAATTGTCAGTATTTATACATGATGCATAAGGAGTTAACCTGAACATAAACGCTGACTTATCTATGTAGAGGTGTGTGGTATTTTCAGAGATATGGGGGTGTACCTACCTGGAGGGAGGGGGCCAGGCACGGCCGCCCATGGGAGCCCATGGTCCCCGGTTGAGTCCGTCCAGAGGGAAAGGCTCCCGTGAGCTGCGCGCGCCAAATTGCTCCACTGTGTGATGCATCCAGCCTGCAACACACACGGTCATCATCTTTTTCAGTACAGCTAAATTATCAAATTAAAGTACAAGTCTAGACTATAGTTTCACTTAATATCTTTATGAAACCAATATAAGCAATTACAAAATAGACTTCTTAATGGCTTTCTATTATCTAATTTTAGATCTTAACACAATGTTAAATTATAATTTAATGCTAGTATTAATCACTCAAGAAAATGTGAATGAAAACTTGATTATATGTTGATTTTACAGTTACTCACCACACTAACTGTGTGTGTGAAGCCCTCCACAGCAGCAGAGAGAGGGCCACACACCAACACTAAGAAGCTGTTCTGAGAACTGCAGAAACAGAGAGAAAAAAAAAAAGATTTAATAAAAAGTATTCATTTAAATTGCAAATAATAAATGGATGCTGAAATAATAGCTTCCATAAAAAAAACCCCACTTCATAGACCATTGATGAAGCTTTAACTGAGTATTGGGGGAAGAGGTAACCACAAATTACCTTAAGTGGGGAAAAAAAAGTAAATAATTTGATAAATAACAGAAGAAGGATAACTTAAAAAGTGATTTTCTAAATTTATACAGAGATAATCTGACTAAAATATTGATGATTTGAATTATTATGGTTCGTTTAGCTTGCAGAAATGTCAGGGAAAACAATTTTGTTCTGTGTAAACCAGTGTATCAAAAGAAAATGCATCAGTCACTCGGAGTGATATAGGTTGTGGGTGTGGCTGATCACTATAGCTCTCTGCACATGCCATGCCTTACTGTTTCTAATGGCCATGTTAAAATGTCCTCTATGAAACATACTTTGAAAATATAAACCGTGTAACCAAATAAGGAATAATAAAAGGTGTTTTAATGAACCATTCAACGTACTGTCAAATTATCTCAGTTTATTATATTATTTGTCAAATATAACACTTGATCTGTTTAATTGCCGTGAAGAACGCTAAACAAAGAAAGTCTCAGCTGTATTATTACTGCAGGCAGCATGTAGGGGGCAGTAAATGCAGCGTGTGTGGGAGTAGCTATGTGGAGCACAGATGGACTAGTGGGAGTTCACCTATATGATAAGTGTACTGAGGTCATTAAAAACCTTCCTGGGGCCTCCTGGCAGAGGCAGAGAGGCAGAGAGGCAGAGAGAGAGAGAGAGAGAGAGGCAGAGAAGGGAGAGGCAGAGAGAGAGGGAGAGAGAGGGGGAAGCAGAGGGCGCTTTGGAGCCTAGCCAGCAGTTTAGTGTTTGCACGCTTGTGTAAGCATATAGCCTTCTGTTGAGCTTTGACTGTGTGATGGTGTTCTGCTCCTGTGTGTGTATAACAAGAAAGACACCAACTCTAATCTCATTAGGCTAGGCCTGTTTTTGGGAAAGAGGGAGATATAGGTTGAGGAGAAGGGCTGAACAGGATGGACTGACAGATTAAGAAAAAAAAAAAACGACAGGCCTAAAATTACAGCACTCTTCAAGGAGAGAACTGGCTGTGTTCATATCAAACACCCACACACTCCTTCCCCACATGCCCAGATCATACACACTGTTTACATGCAAATACTCTCGTCAATCTGAATAAATGCAGTCCGATTGCAGATTCCGAATAAACTATTTATATGCACCCTAAACTTGGCACTCTGATGAAAATCTCCGTATACATGTAATCCGATCCAAAGTTACACGCATGCGAGGAGCGGCGTTTAGTGTCAACGTTACCATAACAACGAGAAGCGCGTGAGTCCTGCTAGAGCGTTAGTTCAGCACGATAGCCGAGTGTTTAATCGCACTGCTTGGGTTATTAACAAGTCTTTAACAATGTCCGTCTCAGCAAAACGTTCTCCGATTGTCCTTATTGAACAGATTCGTGCTTGATATTCGCACGACATTCAGCGAGGATGCTGTTGAAAATAACACAAAATGTTCACATTGTGCATTGATAAAGCAGATATATTGCCTTTCCTCATCCTCTAAAGCTATCAACATTAAAAGCCATTGCCTGGGAATAACTGCATAGGAATTCTAGGTTTTATTAACTTTTTTTACCGTGTACATTTTCTGTTATTTTTAACCACAGCATTCTTGCTGAATGTCGGTTGAATATTAAACTCTTAGCCCACTTAGCTGTGGTGAATTCGTGTCCTTCATCTACCTAAAAATCTAAGTTTGATGGCCATCCCATCGCCAATCCAACCTCGCAATTAATGTTAAATCGTTTAAAATGTAACCCGACGTTCATGGGATGGCTTTTTGGTACCAGCCCTGTTGGTCAATGTGCGTCCTGACACAAACGCACATGCGCACGCACAGATTTCAATAGTGAAAGTAATCGGATACAAAAGCTGTACATGGCTGTGGTTCTTCTGTTTAAGCGGATTATTAAAAGGATTGTCCACTTTGTTGGATCGGATAGAAATTTCATTCGGATTAGCATCAAGCGGTTTATGCTATATAAAAAAAAAAATTATTACGATTGCACGATTAGTTGGATCATTAATGGATCTTTAGGCTGCATGTAAACGGAGCTACTAAACAGGAGCACACATACAAACTTGGAATAATTGTGTGTTTTTTTTCCACAAATACAAAAAAAGTGAGCAAAAAGAAACAACAAACTTCACAGATGATGCACTCTTATTCAACTCTTACACCCAGCTGTATGCTAAGATAGCTGTGACACACACACACACACAGCAAGGAAGGGACATCATTGTTCAGCAGTGCCAGTCAGACTGTGCGTGTGTGTGTGTGTGTGTGTGTGTGTGTGTGTGTGTGTGTGTGTGGTATTTTAAGCCTACACCGCCCACAGTAACTCCCATTCTCTCCAGCTCTCTGTGTGCTGTGCTGTGCTATTATAAACCCTCTGCGATATTTTGGGATCTGTGAGAGACTGAAATAATCGTGACGTTGCTGTTCGACGTTACTCCTACTATCTCACAGCAAGCCGCTGTCTTTGTCTCAGTGCTGAGGGAACACACGAAGTCACGATTTTCTAACTCTCAATTTAGCATCTAGCGTCTGCTCTTGTGAATAGCCGTGACTGTTGGCAAGTCATATTAATAAATTATACAGGCTTCAATTACTTAAAAAATAAGGAGGTCATTTGAGTTGTCATTTTTCCAAACGTTGAAGAACGGCTCTGCATGTTGTCTACAGCTCTACAGCTCGTAGGGCACATGTCTCATTTGACTGTGAGAAAAAGAATATCGGGGAGGAGCACCACATCCCAGCAGGACCTCATGTGACTGGGAACTCAATTCTTATATTCCGGATTACAGTGTTAAGCTGTCTCATGTCTATTCTTAAAGAGTATGTAAGAACATTTAAAATGTTCATGTAACAATGTTCAACCAACCTGTTCATGTATACTGCACCAGCATACCATGTAACCGCCTCAAAATGTGTGTGTTTTGGCCTTCAGATTTGTCCATCTACAATTCACAACACATCTTAACTCCGAATAAATCAGTTAACTAATAAGCTAAATCTGATACAAATTATTATCTGATACCAAGTTACTATTATTTTAAGGTGCCATTTGTAATGTTTAAAAGTCTTTTTAGACCTGTAATAATCATTTTTCTAAGGTATCTTTTGAAATGATATGATTCACAATATTGTCATGCAACGGATCTGTCTAGTTTCTTTCATTTTAGACCTGTTTTTACGTTTCTCTGGCCCCTGCTCAGTTCTGCCCCTTTTCCCTAAAAGGCACCTCACAGGACATACATAGTTTTAAAAGAGGGTGCGACGCTGGGTGGGGGTAAAAGGCTCCTCAGTGTTTTAATCGCAATTACAGTTTGCCTTGCAGGCAGCAGAGGGCTCTAAAAATTACAAACAGCTGCTTTAAACAAACGACAGCTCTCCAGTCTACACATTTCAGGTAATTAAAGAAAGAGTGCAGAATGAAGGGAGTTCCATATACTGTATATACTACAAGGGAGAAGGCTTGAGATAAGACAAAAACAAGATCCCAAAATCCCACAGCCCTCTGCAGCTCTTTAAGGCATAAAGGACTGTAAACACAGCTAAGACAAACACAGGGGACTAGCACATGCACTCACAAATGGTAAGAGGGATTGTGGTAGATGGCTGGATAAACAACAGCTCCGCTCCCTGCTCTCATAGGTAGGGCTCGGTGTAGAAAGCCAACTGTTACAGGAAAAGCAAGCGAGCAGGGAGTGGAGGAGCAGAAGAGGGTCAAAGGCCTCAGTGTGTGTGTTTGCTAACCTTAATGAGCATCCAGCATGTTTGTGTGCATGTATGCGTTTTTTCTGGGTTAAGAGCAACATAGAAATGTGAATGTGTTTTTGTGTGCATGTACATGGTTCTAGGTTAAGGTTGTCATCTGCATGCATGCGTTTCTTGGTTAAGTGAAACAGAGACAGACGTGCACAAAAGACAGACAGAGGAAGTGAGTGACTGGAGTCACATTTAGTCAGAGGATATTAATAGACCTCACACAGCTTACTCACCACTGAAACTAGTCCAGAATCTGCTTACATGTAGTAGTCAGCTATACCTCACGCTGAATAACAACAAAAACAAAACCTCAGCACTCTCTTAAGCTACAAAGTCTAGCCTACTTTTAAGCAAACCACTTCTCATGACTTCAACAGTCCATAAAGTTAGCTTCATTTTCACAAATACTTTGCAGAATTATTTGCAGTGATTTCTGTTATCGAAGCACAACAGACAGTGAAATATGGACACATACCGTGTAAACTTCCATGCAGTTCTGTTTTATCATAACTTATCTGTGTGCTCACAGTGAATGGAATTAACGGCGCGTGTTGTAAGTGACAGAAAAAGAGACCAAAACACTAGCCTTCTGCTGTCAACCAACATAACTGGGGAAGCCCCTGTGCGTCAGATAATGGAGACTATAGGGTTTACCCCGAAGACGCCGCCCATAATACGCTTTCATGCTTTTTACGGTCAGGTGATTGGGGGCGACCAGTGACGTTGTCGGGAATTTTTCAAAGTGTTGTGTCATCGTACTCGACATTGGCGTGTTGTTTTGATCGTACAAACAGGATGTGAAGTAAAGAGTTTGGGTTTTTCATGGTTGCGCCGAATCAGGGGAACCCTGAGCCAAAACATTTAGCCAGAATTTAGAGTACAAATGGCCGGTGTGGGCGGTATTAGCCACAGAAAGTTTAGAAGCTATATTCTATATTGTGGTTGTTTGTGTGGTTATTGGTTTGGTAAAGACTACAGCCCCAAATTGTGCAAGATTGTAAAAATAGCTAATGTGTCAAAGTGTCTAGACTCTGTCTTGTCAGACAATTTACAAGATTTTCTTTAATCTATATTTATATTTTAGTTTAAGTTTCTATATACATATTTTGTTTGTCCCCCAGTCACAAGGCAGGGTGGCCAACCAAGCATGACCAATCAAAGAAATCTCTGATACTGGCTAAAGCCTAATCACGCGTCAGAAACACTGGACTGGCCAGCAGCAACCCAAAACCAACTTTCTAAAGGGATTAAACGGGCATTTTAACCTTGAGAACAAATTGGGTCCATATATGGAGAGAAAATGAAGAGAAAGAAATGAATACAACAAAAACTGACAGCACAGAATAGAATGAAATGAAGATAGAAAAGCGATGAAAAGAGCCGAGAGGGAAATGAAGAAAGACAAGCAAGAGAGATGGAGAGAGAGAACAGGGGGGTTCTTGTGTAGAAGAGGTTGGTGGAGGGGCCTGTGGGTGAACATCCACATTTGACCATTATGTAACTGGCCTCAGATAGAGATCACACACACACGGAAACATTACAGAGGAGCTGGTATGTCCCTTTCTCACAGTGTGTGTGCGTGTTCCACACTACGCCAGTGATGCAAACTGGAGCATCATCATGATGCCATCACTGCTTTTCAAACCCACATGCCCACACGCCCACACACAATGAGTGTACATCCTGATCTGGAAAGGGAGTTCAACTTGGGACACTTCAAGCTGTTTTTGGGCTGGTACCTGTCACAGTTGAGCAGGAGACATTTTCTTGCTGTTCTAAATTCATGAACCTTTCCCTTACTATACACAGTGGGATACAGTGTTCTCTGAATAACCCTCGGCCTACTTCCTATCAGTGTTTGCCCCCCCTGTTCTTTCCTGGATAGACTCAGCAAAGCATGCAGTAAGTAAACAGCCATGTGCAATATGACCCTTCATGGTATATAGTGGTGTTGACAGCAAGAAAACTAACTGCAAAGTATATTTGAATGTGTTGATACACATTTACACAATAAGTGAATTGTGCAGCTTGAAAACTCAGCTGACCCCAGTTTTTTTTTTTCTGAGCAGGAAAACTCTCGCCTGTGACATATAAAGCTTATAAAACGGAAAACCAGATCCTTTTCCTAGTAGTGCAGTGCTGTTAGTAGCAAATGACCCGCATTTGGGGCCTTCATTGTGTTAATCACTCTACCAAAGAGCAAGCAATTAGTCATACTGTTACCTGACAAAGGGGGAACAGAATTGTGGACATATACAGGATGAATCATAAATACAACAGTAATCACACAAACATGCCTACGGATGTGTAGAGATTCAATATGGCTGAAAAGTGTTTTAATCATCACGAGATAACTACTGACATTTTGAAACTCATAGGGGTGAGTCAACGTGAAGTCTACCAACGGTTGTGCTATCTTTAACAGCTACAACATGAACATAATAAGAATGCGTGTTATTGAATGAGAAGGAAAAGGACAGTGAGCAAAAAGCAGAACAAAAAGAGAAAGACTGTGATAAGACAGGAAGTTGTCGTCAGAGCAACAGGAAGTGGGCCTCCCAAAAGGGAGAGGAAGCCTAAAGGGGCAGGGGGGAACATAGTAACATCCTGTGGAACAGAAGCTGTGCGTGTGTTTTTCCCTTTTTGCGCTCAAATCTCAAAAGAGACAATGTGTAATGGCTGAAAATATACACTGTAACTGTTAACTCGCAGAGTAATTACACTCAGAGTGAAAGAGACGAAATGTTCAAAGAACCAAAAGCGTTACAAACAGCCAGTCTGTGGGGAATAGGAGAGTGTGTCATGAAAATAGTGTGTATAAAGCAGTGACTCAATGTGCAAATGTCTAGCAGACAAGTGGCATTCGTGACCATCTGTGTGTGAAACAATCTGTTTGTAAGTTTCACCAAGTTCACGTCTAGAACTTTCAGAGGAAAATGAGTGATGTTTTTCATCTAATGGAACATGGCGATCAGTTGCTTACACTTGCTATTGAAATCTATTACCATAAAAAACCTCTGCCTACCTCCTCATTCCTGGAACAGAGTGCTGCTCAACATCTGTGTGCGCGAGCACCACCTCACATGATCAGCCCCCCAAAATCCCCCTCCTACATCAGCGCCCCTTATTTCCCTGAAACCAAAGCATGATGCACAAACAGGCTAATGCACAGACCGGTTCCCCAAAAAGAGAACACCATACACATAACAAACCAAAGCTGGGCCTTGGACTCTGTCTCCGAGGCAACGGTTGCTATGGTAGCCAGCCAAAGCCAAAGCAGTGCAGTCTGATGCTCAGAACGTTGGAGAGAGATTTGGCCAATAGCGAAAGTCGGTGACATTTCTGAGCAATCCCAAACATTCCACACACATTCCAACCGAAGAGCGCCAGATAAATGGGTTACTGACCAAATATAGAGAGAGAGACTGGCTTAGGAAATGAACTGACATACAGAGAGAGAGGGAGAAAGACAGGTTTGAAAGATTGTGTTTATGCGTGTGTGTTTGTGATACTGGAAAACAATCCCTCCTCAGTGATGTCTCCCCCACGATATTGCGCAAATCGCCAGCACATCTCTCTTACGCACTTCTCCCAGAGAACATTCTCCTCCTTTACCATTTCACTGAAACATGACTGTATTTGTTTCCGTCACACTCGCTTTCTCCCCCTTTCCAGTCCCTCCTACTCTGGTTTCACTGCCCCTCCCTCACTTTCTCTTGCACGCTCAGCTGGATTTCTACCAAAAAGTGAGGTAATACAAGCCAAGTAAGGTGACAAAGGAAAATCCAAGGCAGTTCAAAAGTATAATTTCTTCTTGCGTGTGAGTCATGCGTGCATGTTCGTACACATACCGATTACTCGATCGTCACTACTTCTCTTACAGTCAACCAATAATATCAGCAAGGGATGAATGGTTTTTAAAAAAAACAAAAAACAAAACAAAAAAACCCCCCACATGATCATGCAATATTAACACACCCATTTCATGCATTTAGGTTAAAGGGCTGACATTTTCTAAGGGGATTCCACATGGCTGTGTTTCACAGTACACTCACTTCAGCTTCTTCTGATCTGAAATAACTACATGAACTCTTAATCGTATAAACTTCTATGACTGCATGTCGGAGATGAAGGACGGCTTCATCAGCATATATACAATCTCGCTCACACACAATTACAATTTTTTTCATCACTCCCAGTGACAAAAGGGGAATTAGAATGAGCCGAGTAATCAAACCGCCAAGCCCACAAACCTGTACTCATCAGTTCTCCAAGACATCCACACACACACACACACAATAATCCATCCTACACGTTCCCCCTCCATTTCACCTTGTCAGTCCTATACCGTGACATAGGGCTGGACAATATGGTGGTATGATATTGCAAAATATTAATATCATAATACCTTTTTCAGAGTACATTTAAAGCAAGTACAGTCATCACCACACACATTCTCTCTTGACAGTACATTACAACCCACTGCCCACTTACAAATGAGGCCTACTGCTTTAATAAACGGATGGTTCGTTCATTCACTCCTTCAGCCCTTTGCTGAGAGAAGTACAACAAGATAAAGACATCAGAAGCAGCGATTCTCGACAACTGCTCCTACCCTTAACTTTACAACCCCAACCCCTTGGCACCACTTCAAAGAGAAGTAAACACAGCCCCTTATTTTGGTGTCGATCTCTCCTGATTGATCGGAAGGCCGTGTTCAAAAGGGATCTCCCCACCTCCCCAGCCCAGTTTTACGCCTGCGGTGTTTATGACACGCTGTAAATGACCAAGCCCACAGGAAAAGCTCGGTCACGTGACCATCACACCGCATCTTTGTTGCAGACACAAAGTGGCACAAATGCTGACAACAGTAAGTCGATTTGTGTGCGTTTGGAGGAATTTCTCTAGCCTGAACACAGCAAATGTCTGAGACAAGGAGCCTACACACAAACACGCACGTCAAAAACTCCCAATGCCCAGCTGTGGTGGTGGTGGTGGTGGTGGTGGTAGGATGATGCAAATGATGTCCTTTCAGACACGGGCTTTGTGTGAGTAAAAGGCTGCCCAGGCACTCCATTCACTCCATGCGCCTGCCCACGGGTCGCCTGTGTGCTCCACGCCTCCTGCTTTAGCCCTGCCTACAGCTGCACAGCTACACAAAGACCAAGCAACCTCTTTCTCTCCTTCTCCTCTTCTAAGCCAGCCCTCTGTCCCGCCCCCCACAGACACGTGGTCGCACCGGCTTTACGATCACTAGCCATCTAAAACCACACCATCAGCCGACCCTGATTCTATTATATATTCATTTTACCCCACACCGAGAAGCGAGAAAAAAATGTTTTAATGTTTCTATGTTAGAAATTCACTCGGCTAGAATTGTATCCAGAGACTGACGGGTTCAAAGAAAACGCTTCCGGTCTCGTCAGCTTCAACTGTTCCAGTTACTACACCACACTCATTCAAGAGCCCAACACAAGCGCACGAGTCCGATCCATCGAGTCCGATCCACCGAGTCCGATGAATAAAACCAATACCGCACTGTGCAAAGTGAACAGCACAGCCCGTCTACACGTGAGAAGGAGAGAGAAGTGAACAGGGCTTACCAGTCGCTGTAGAACTGGTCCTACTCGACCCGGCAGTCCTCGTCCCACAACGCTCGACTCGGATCTGTTGAAGAAAGAACGAAGAGCGCTTTACTTTCCGCGACTTGAACGCTCCGCCGGTGGGCGCGTTTCATTAGTGCTGAATGACTCACAGGTAGGCGACGACCGGGAAATGATTGAATTATGAATGATCAAATAAAAACCCAGTGGGGGAAAAAAAAACTAAACAAAACAAAAGCGCTCGAGTTACCGATGCGCACCGCGGCGTTACAGTCCGGAGACAGGAGCGCGCGCTCAGCCTCCAGCCTCCAGCCTCCAGCCTCCTGAATGAAGGACGGAACCGACTCTCTCTCCGGCTCGCGACACAACGCGCGCGTGTCGCTCTTTCCCAAAAGATAGTCCCAAACTGCACGATATTTCACCGCCTGCTCGATGACAACAGTCCCCGAAAGGCTCGGACTCGCCCCGCACTGCGCTTGTTGAACACTTATTCTCTGAGAGGGTGTGTGAGCGGTGACTTTGTGTTGACGTTTAACCAGTCTTTGCTGTCGAGGGGGCGCGCGCGCACACACACACACACACACACACACACACACAGAGAGAGAGAGCGCCGGGATCGGATTGCGTTGAGCGACGCGAGTTTTTAAAGGGACACGCTGCTCTTCAGTGCTTATGTTACTACCGCCCCACACACACACACACACACACACACACACACACCGCCCCACACACACACACACACACACACACACCGCCCCACACACACACACACACACCGCCGCGCCGCCCCTGCTACGTGACGTCACCGCACGACCCCGGAATTCCCTGACAGCGCAAACTCAAAGGCTGCGTCGCATATACCACATACTAGCGTACTACAGCGTGGGTTAAAACAGTACGCGCCGTGTTTCTGCCATACTGTTTAGTGCGGTAGTGTGTGGTATGGGGACGTTCTGTCTTCGGCCCCCACATCCCGCCGCGCGCGTGTGTGTGTGTGCGTGTGCGTGTGTGTGTGTGTGTGTGTGTGTGTGCGTGTCGTTAAGGCGGACTCGTGACCAGCCTCCATGCAGCTCGGTCGGCGTGCCACACTGTGTCTCCTGCACACTGGACACGATAATCACGCCTCCCTGCCCCCAACAGCGCACACGCCGATGCCCTCATCACCTACAGGCAGTGTGAACAGGAGGGCAAGACAGTAGGCTACAGGGCCCGGGCAGTACATCACAGCTCATTCAGGACACACTTAAGCCTGGGCAATAGGATCAAACATTCTTTAAAAAGAAAAGAAAAAAAAGGTACTAAACTGAGGTCTTAAGGTATAAACACTTGTCGCTGTAGTGGTACCCTCAGCGGTATGTCTTTTGCACCATTAGTTAGAAGAGCATAACCGTAGAGTAACATCATCACCCTAAGAACCACTGTTGTACCTTTTGAGGCCACGTTTACATTGTATCTTGGGGAACGAAGATGTAGTTGTACAGTACCATCGGTCTTACAGTGTACGATATAGATATTGCAATAAATTACATCACTACATTTTTTTCTGAGAAGACCGTAGGTATCGTCGGTAAAGACTCTGCCGCTGAGTGGACATTTCTAGACTATTTATGTACCAAAATTTTCTTTTTTTTAGAATTAGCAGTAGCGTCAGCAATGAGAGTAACAGGTGAGCATCCACAAATTCTAGACCGCTACAGTAAGTAAAGAAATAATCATCATATTTTAGAGTGACTTATTGAAACTGTTGCTGTGCTTTACAGCAGTAAATTCAACTGTTATTTTTAATGTGCTCTAAACAGGATAGACTTTGCTTTGTTGGCATTTGGAGTGGAGTTGCGGCCCAGTAATGACAAACAGACGCTGTGGTGTGTGTGTGTATATGTGTGTGAGCTCAGTAGTGTCCCACGCTGCACAGATCCGAACGTTATATTTAGCTCCATTACATCAGTGGCTACGAGACATAACAGACCGGCTGAACCACGGGAGCGTGTCACGAGAACTGGGCTTCTTGGACAGCAGCGGAAGGACATTGCAAGCACACACACAGAGGAAGTGAGCAAAGCTGAGCATGACGCCCAACATGGACAACAGCAGATGTAATGACGCTCCACCCCCATCCAACCAACTTCCCCATGAGGTAATATCCTACTGACCACTTAACCCAGGCAACGAACGACCTTGGACTCGTGTTATTTTTCCTTTTGATTAGTGCCAATGTGTCTTTGTGGAAGAGAGAGAGAGAGAGAGAGAGAGAGAGAGAGAGAGACTCTGTCTGTCTCTGTGTGTGTGTGTGTGTGTGCGTGCGCGCACGCATGCATTGGGCTGGGGGGTACAGTGAACAGGAAAGAGGCAGATCATTGATGTGGCTGGGGAATACCACACACACTAGCCTATCCCCCACTCACACTCGTACACACACATCTGGTATATAAAACTTCCACTCCAACACAAGGATGTGTGTACTAGAGCAGGGTGATATGATGATATGGTATCAATATCATGATAGTGTCGTGGCCATCATCAGTACTACTATAAGACTGATTGACTCCATTATTGCACACAACAATAATTAGCTGATTGGACGTTAACATCTATTTTATTTACTAATGGTTTCATCTCCGCTCCAGCCTTGTCAGTTTTTTTTTATTACATACCCATACTTTATTTATCCTTATGGTTTCATAGGCAGGAGTGCTGTTTTGCATGTTCAAGTATCATGATATGAATATTCTTGCCATATTGTCCACCTTTAGGGTGTGCACAAACAAAGTTTCTCAATATGTCCCTATAATGGCGTTTGTGTGTGTATACGTATGCATGCATATACAGTGGGGTCCAAAAGTGTGAGACCACATTGAAAATCTGGGATTTGTGTCATTGCCACTGTACGGCTCTCTAAAACGCTTTGCTGAAACTGGATCAGTCGTATCCAAAGCACGATCAGGCACAGACCAAAAGTGAGCTCACCAT
>JAOUQW010000040.1:5514343-5541520 GCA_028565825.1 Olivaichthys viedmensis | reverse complement strand
AGAGTGTGTGTGTGTGTGTGTGTGTGTGAGATCCAGCAGGAGTGTGTGTGTGTTTGTGTGTGTGTGCATGCGCCAGGCACATCAGTCTCACACTCTTCTTCGCACTTTCTCGTTCATTAAAATCTGATACCTCGACCCATCTGTTCATAAAGATTCTCTCTTATCTATTTTGTGTGTAGAAGCAAGAGCTATAGCTTCTAAACAAATGTATGTGTGTGGTATCAAGTATCACTCTGCCCATTTCCAACTCGGCCGTGAGTGCATCGATAATCTATTAATGCACTGACACACTCAAGAACACACATACACACACACAAACACACACACAGCTTGATTGATCTCCTCTTACCTACCAATAGCAATGGTCCGCTGTCTTCTTCCTGTATGGGAGTGGCTCCTTCCTGGACCTGAAATTATAGGATACCCAATCTGTTAAACACATGAAAACCATCAGCCCAGATAGAGCCACTAAACCAAAGACACACACACACGCACACACAGACAGAGGTGGTTTGTGAAGGTTATGTGCAGAGTGGTCGTTAGCAACAGTCAGTCACAGTCGTAAAGAGCACTCTCATACTCCTCCTGATTACAGCTGAGAGTGTGTGGAGACGACCAGATGCCCTGAACCCTGTACTTACTTACACACACACACACACACACACACAAGCTCAGACTCAAATCAGACACATTTGTCTTATTGGTAGACGCAGATACAACACAATAGGACACTGGCACTCAGGACAATAATTCCATACTTATATGACTTAAAATAAATGAGATGTTACGCATCTGCCCACACACCTACACACACCCAAACACATTCAACCTTGGCGAAGAATCAAATTTACACAGTTTTCCACTTACCCTAATTGTAGTCAATCAGCCAAGACATGTTTAGTGTCTGATGTTTGCTTCTTTAGTTTCACACTGAAGCTACGTGTCTAACGTATCTGAACGAAGTCTATCTAAATCTTTACATACAACACATGCCCGTTTTTATATACTTCAAATGGCATTGTTAATCTCATAAAAAAAGATTTGATAAAATAGCAGGCATAATCTTCAAACTTCAAAGGGGAGGAATAATACCACATTGTGCTGAGGAAAACAATGTTTCCGGTTGTCCAAGATGGCTGCCCACATTATGTTACAGCATTCAGCTACAAGGTGAAGGAAGTTTTGTTCATGTTTATAGATTACAGTAAGTCACACTGTGTCCTAAACCACATTTTACAAGTCTGCGTGACTTAACTGAAGAAGCAAACGTCAGACACCAAACACGTCTTGGCTGATCGACTACAATTAGGGTAAGCAGAAAACTGTAAATTAAATTTTTTGGCTGAACGATTCCAGGCCGAGGCACGACAGTTAGAGCACGCCTCCTTTTGAGTGTTTGTTATGAACGTTCTCAGTCCTTCTGGGGTATGTAGGAAACAAGATCCCCCACACAGACCCCAAGAACACTACACACTACAGAACCAGAACCATGAACGTGTGTGTATGTGTGTGACCCTGTTCATAAGGTGAAAAACCAGGAGCCACACCACTTCCTGTTTAGGCTAGAGGGACAGAGTGTGGGGGGAGCGAAATGACGGTATAATGACATCGCCGTGGCAGTATACCGCTCCAATTAACCTAATCTCTCCAGCCCAGATTTCTTTCTCACACACACACACACACACACACACACACACACACACACACAGTTGTCGTGGTGATATTTTGCACAGCGTGGGTACTGGTGCTCTGGATGTGTTCATGAAGAGAGAGGAATTTGGCTGCTGTGTTTTCCAAACTCCCCCTCCCTTTGCTGAGCCTGGAGAATGTATACATGTACGATGCACAGCTGGCCAAACATACACACACACACACACACACACAGTTGCATGAATGTGTATATGCATGTGCATATACACGCACACACACTAATATGTATGTATGTATATGTGCACAATTGTTTGGTTTCCACCACTCCAAAAGGTTTTGTTTAGGAATCTGTCTCATTTGCTTGGGGACTGAAAGTAAAGCCCTCACCCCTATTTTTGCTTCTCTATGGTTTGCCCCGCCATGTGGAATGTGCAGCAGGAACAGCTTGCATTTCACAAGAGGGTGGAGCGATCCACGGCAGGGCTGGAGAGTTTATCCGGAGCACAGGGCGGGGTGGGGTGAACGGGTTTATGGGATATTTTTAGCCTCACCATTTCTGCTTGCAACATGATAAAACTGTCACAGCTAGAAACACAAAGAGGAGTCATTGTGGATGGATACAAACACACACACACATCTACCTATGTCCATTTATCAGTCTATCCATCCATCTACCTGTCCATTCATCCATCCGTCTATCTCTGTCCATCCAGCCACTTGTCTATCTATCCATCTATCTATCCATCCGTCTATCCATCTATCCCTTCGTCTCTCTCACACACACCTGCTCTTTCCCCGCACCAGTCTCTCTCCGGACGATGTGGGTGATGAGAATTCCCGCCACTCTGCACTAACACACTCAATCAGAGAGAAACCCTGCGCGTTCTCTGAACACTTTAATGTCTGAGTGTACTGGATCAATGTGTGTGTGTGTGTGTGTGCGTGTGCCTGGATATATTAGGCCCCTACATAAAAAAACAGAAACAGGTCCAAGAGCCAAGGCTTGTGTCTTCTCACAAACGGTGTCTCAGATAAAAGCTATGATATTGGTGAATGTATAGCTATAGATCTGACTGCAACTTAAACACCTCACCTGAGAGCGAGTGACTGATAGAATGGGCCCAAAATATTTTTACACTTCAGGAAAGAAAAATTCCTCATACACAGTTTTTTTTTTTTTTTTTTGTTCGAGTGCCATCAAACTTCACATTCTTCTGCTGAGACTTCATACTGAGACTAAAGAGCCCAGAGCACTGAAAATACGGCCTCGCGTGCCAGAGTGAAATCTCATACACACAAACACACGGCACGTGCAGATGAGGGCTGTCACCTATGGTATTTGTCGGAATACAGATGTGTAACGTGCAATGCTTTTCAAGTTCGGGTTTTTTGTCTGCATTATTTTTTTTACTTTTAAAGTATTTTTTATATTTTTAAAATGCCAGATCCTTAAAATATGTATTGCAAATAATTTAACTAAGCAATTAGCTTTCATGTAACTGCCTATTTGTAATCCTTTTATAAGCCATACTCTGTATGCGGCTCTATTACGGCATTACTGCAGTGGACGAGGTAGATGAAGCTGTGAGAGAAGAAGATAGCAAGATAACTTCTGAATGGGACAGTCTTTATTTTAGGAGCACAAACGCTGCCCAAAAATGCACCTACCTAGACAGCCTCCTAGAACATGGAACAATATTAGTATTAGGGTAGTATATATGTATTAGTATATAGTATAATATTAGGGTAGTGACAATATTTTAAAGTGCTTACAATAACAATATTGTGCGTGCTGAATATTGCGCTATATTATTTAAACGATTATTGTTCCATGCCTAATACACGATCAAAAATGTGCCCTCCACTTCCACTGTCTCTCATTTAGACATGAACCAAAACATCAGTTTGTGTGTGTGTTGGTTACATATTTACTCTGCAAACACTTTAGGCCTGGTTGCCAGGACACCTGCTCGGGGCACGTGCTGAAGCGTGACAGGATGGGATGACCTTTAACCTTTCAGAATATGACCTTTTTGACCCCAGCAGTAGTCGGGCTTTTCATGTTTCAGCCGCTACCATTCGCCTTTACCCTCCGATCCTGGAGAGAGCCTGTGTGTGTGTGTGTGTGCTTATTTGTGATGATGAAGGCTAAAAGAGAGAACATGCTCTGTAACGAGCAGTGATCAGACAGAAAAAACAAGCCTGCAAGATGGCATGTAAGAGCAGGGGTGTGTGTGTGTGTGTGTGTTTGTGTTGTAGGGCTGGTAAATATCTTTAAAAAAACTGCATTCAAATTTTAATTACTTAAAAGATTTAGTTTTATGAAAATTGTGTGTTGTGTGTGAAATTGCTTCCTTCTCTTAGATAAATAAAGGAATTATGTCTCCTGATTGTGAGACACCACACTGTGAGACACGCCTGTATCAACACACACACACACACACACACACACAGTGCACTGGAAAAAAAAACACTTGGACCATGAATATTCAAGTAGCATCAATGTCGAACAAAGTAATGGACATGCTACTGTAAAACACACACACACACACACACACACACTTCTTCAGTTCCTGTTTGCATCATCGTAGCTCAAGGCAGAATCTGAACGCAGGCCCAGAAAACAAACACACACACACACACACCCTAATAAACGCTGCCGGATCTGGATCTGCTCCACAGACCCTATTAAATGCTCTGGATCAGCTGAGTCAGCCAGCAACAACCCCTACACACACACACACACACACCTGAATCCACTAAAGGTTTAAATACACATATAGAGGTGAATAGGCACGTGTACGTGCGAGCATCTGGAATCTCTTAACAGAGACACAAAGAGTTACTATATGTAGGAGATGAATATGACATTTTGTGTGTGTGTGTGTGTGTGTGTGTGTGTGTGTAGGGCTCTTATGGTCAATTGTTTTGATAACTGGTGGGTGTGGGGTCACCAGACAAGGCAATAATGACAGAAAGAAAGAGGAGTGAGAGAGCGAGCAGTCTCTGAGATATATACAAACACAAACCACATGCAGCTGCTCCGTCTCTGCCTCAGCACGTGACTCTGCTCAGAACCTCTCCCCCTCACCAGCAGAATTTTTTTCTCAGAATTCTCAGAGTTTATGTTCGAGTGTGTATATTTATGGCTGTTGTTTATGAATGTGCATTAGTGCTCGAGCTTCTGTGTGCACTCTTGCTTTCTAACACACGTTTTGGCACAAATATAACAGTGCGAGTCACCCCGAGAGCACACAGAGTTGCCAGGAGTTAAAACAGAGCAGCTTTATAAAACATTATAGAAATGCACATTTTTATTTCATGTTAAAAAGCTAAACATTCTTATTCTAATGAGACTGAAATTTAACCTCAACTATTAAAGAAATGATCAATCAAAAAGGTCTAAGCTGACACTCGGGCTCAAACATGCGCTCCCACATACACAAACACACACAAAACCCTCTTTCAAGTGGATGTGTGCGACAGAGAGATGATAAAGGATGAAGGAAGGAAGTAAAGTGAATAATCCAAAGTACACACCTAAAATCAAAATACACACACCACTACCAAAACAATGGCGCCTCTTCCATGCTTCCTATTGGCTGAGAGGGCTGCAAGCCGCTCCCCCTGCAGACATCTATGGCTGTGAGGGCGTCAGGGCGTCTAATCCACTCCCCTCCATTTTTTATTTATTTATTTATTTTGACAGTTTTACATACTTTAAAATGTCCTTATTTCTTTGTTCTTTTAATATTCAGATACTTTGTAAGCTTTGGCAATACAAATGTACTTTTGTTCGTCATGCCAATAAAGCACGGTGAATTGAATTCATTTAAATTGAGAGAGTGTTCAATTTAAAACGTTCAACGTCTTTATTGTCTTTTCATATTCAAATACTTTGCAACCCGCATGTTGGCAACACAAACATACAGGTTTTTGTCATGCTAATAAAGCACGCTGAAATTGAAATTTGAAATGAGAGAAAAAGAGAGAGAAATAGAGAAGTGTAGGATGTCGTGTGCTCCACGTTTTTTTCATTAGTCAGCTCTTTAACTTGTGCTGCAAAAATGTAAGCACTAACTCCCTTCATGTTCTGTCTCACACACACACACACACACACACACACACACGCGAGTTATCGCTCAACTGAGGGCTCACAGTGTCCTTTGTAGTTCCTAAATACATATACCAAGTGTCTCACTCTCACTCTCACACACTCGAACGCATTAATGCAAGTCATTTTCATAAACCAACTAGACTCTGTAACTGCCGTATTTTGTTTAAGCAACTTTTGCAAACTTTCAACAGTGTTGTCAGTAGGAACAGCTGCTATTGTCTGTTCACAACCATGAGGATTGGATTTTACATGTGGGGGAGGGGGTCTGTCTGGACTTGGTGGTCATGTGGCTTTATATACTTTTGGCATGTGCGAACTACAAGAGTTCCTTCAAACAGTAATGAGGTCTCTCACACATTTTATAGATGTAGTTGCCAGAGAAACAGGGCGTTTTGGACAAAAGCCCATCAGCTGTGCAAGCAAAGTGCTTCTGAAGCTATAGGAGGTGAAACCGGTTGATTTTCAAAATTAGTAGGTGTTGAGAATGCACTTAATGTTCTTAGCCATAGCAACAGCTAGCAATGCTAACAGCAATGCCATTAATGTTATGTCCACTGCTTTTGAAGGGTCTCGCCACTGGAAACGGGAAATCCTTAATTCTGATGGTACCAAAATAAAACAAGCTTAGTGGATCATTTTACATTCATTTTACTCCTGACAATCAATATCTTTAGATATTTTTGTCTTGTCTGTAGGAAACTAGTGAAGGGTCCTTAAAAATGGAAGCCGTCATGGGACCAATCTTGGAGGATGTTGAAGTTTTTACGTATAATTTCGATAGGGGGAACACAGGGGCATTATCTATGACTTCTTTAGGAAAAGTTATAAAACAACTTGCACACATCCTTACTTTCCGAAAGGAGGTCCTCATTTTGTACTTGCACTGAGAAAGAGAAAACTTTCAGAACAGAGAAGGTGTCAGGCCCATGGTGCAACAGGTTTTTAAAATCTCGTCAATCGAGTTGTCCAGGACTGTCATAGCTCTCAGATTACTGAAAATGTTACGCAATATTATGTATAATTTTGTTGAGGTAACTCTCAACAACGCATCCGGATATCAGGATGTTTTCTGCACCAAGTCCGTTATGTTCTGATATCGGGACGCTGAGGCGCGCATTATCTCGCTTATACCAGGACTACTTATAAACATTTTTAAATATGTTTTACTTATTTATAAGTGAACGATTGAAAAAAACAGTACCCATAGTTATTTCATTTTTTTAACTTTCTAGTCTGCCCCCACATATAAAAACGCTACCGCAATACAGTTATCGCTCTGTTCCTGTCGCGTTTAATTAAAACATGAACTGTAGCCTATAAATAATTCCTTTCTGCCTGGATCAATCATTCATTTTTGTTATTTTTGTTCAGCTGTGCAATAGTGAAGGTAATAACTGTAGCTTAAAGATAGACCTAGCCTAAACTGTTATTTATGATCCTTGTCATGGTTATATGCCAACATGGCTACATATCAGGAGCTTTGGTTTAGAACTGTGGTTACATTTTTGAAAGGAAATAAAAAAAATAGCAGACACCTGCCAGCCAATCAGAAACGTGTATTTTTTGTGGCCATAGTATAAAACAAATGACATTTTTACATGATTATTGTGATTGAATGAATTACTGACACAATATTAATGCTAACTTTTGCACAGTCCAAGGCAAGGTGTTCCACACAGAGTAACATGCATATGTACTCATTGTTAGCACAGTGCTTGTACCAATAATTAATATCAATTAAATCTTCATATTATATCAATAATAATATGGCAGCTCAAGTCACACAATTATCCAGGCCCGCATACACACACATACATTCACACAAAAGCTATAACACACTAAGTAGCAGTTTTACGTAGTGCCTTTTTGGTGCATGCAGTATTATTGTGCATGTGGACATGTGTGTGTCTCGCGTGTGTGACTTCAGTGGTTTAGACTCATTAGAGCGGCTGGTGTAACCTAATTAAAACCCTATGGAGAGACCACCCATCTCCATCGCCACCCAAAGACCTCTCCCTCTGCAGCTCGCCGTGGGTGGTGCAGCCTGGACGCTTCTGCCACGCTGGCTGGCGTACAGTAAAAGCGAGAGAATTTATTAACCTAAATACTCAGCGGTTTGATATGAGGCCACACACAACGACACACACACACACCAAATACAGTGCCACAAAGTGGCCATCACAGCTGCAATGACGCATGCCTATGTGTAAGCCTTCCCAAGGAACAAGGGAGGGTGTGTGTCAGCTGGAGATAGGTGGGCATCAAAGGAAAATGCTATCAGAGAGAGAGAGAGAGAGAGAGAGAGAGAGAGAGTGCCAGCTGGGTGGAGGAAGGGGGTGAGTGAGTGAGTGAGTGAGTGAGCTGGATGGAGCCCAGCTTTGTCTGCACTGGGCCTCCAGGGAGCTGTGTTGCACAGGCAGGACAGCCTGCTTCTCTGGAGCTGAGCCAGGCCACACGCAGGGGCTGAGTGCTCAAGAAAACCCCTGGCTGAAAAGGGGATCACCAGGCCCCAGGCCGCGCACACACACGCCCTGCCCCCAAGCACCAGCATAATACAATACTGAACTCATGTCGCTTAGGCACAGACACAAATATGCTGCTTATGGACACAGATAATGGTGCCTGAACACTGACCTGAATTATAATATAATACTGAACTGCTTATACACACACATACACACACTGTGCCCAAATACTGATATATTACAGTACTGAACTGCTGCTTACACACACACACACACACACACACACACACACATATATACCCACACACAAACAGAAACAGCAAGCGTGTAGTACTTGAGTTCAGTATGGTATTCTCAGGGAACATGGTATGAAATACTTAAAATGTTTGGATGATACCAGACTTGAGTGTTATATATTAAACATCCAGAAAACTGACTGAGAAAAAAAAACAAGATAAGTGGTGCAATGGTTCAAGTGTTTGCCCTATAGTGTTTGCCCTATTGTTGCGCCTAAGGCCCACAGAGCGTCTGATACTTATTGTTCACTTTTCTGTCCACAAGCTTCAGAATCTTAAAGGTTGCAATCTGATTAACTATCCGCATTTGTGTGTATGCGCACATACATGCACCGGTTGCCGCTGAAAACAAACTTTTGCTGTGACTCATTGAGCTGTTCAGAGCAAGATATTGTCACTGGATTGAAAACTAGTTCACGGCTTCTCGTCTTTAAAAGTTTATTAGGAGTTCTGTTTAAAGCAGTGAGTGGCAAGTAAACGTGATACTTCTCAGTCAAATAGCCTCTTCCGTTAAAGTAGGCGGTTCTCGGCCGCGTTTAGTGACGAAAGGGACCAGACTCTCTAGCGAAAACTAGTGGTCTGGCTTGCGAGACTAGGAGATCAGAGAATTGCCCAGGTGTGGTCAAAATATTCTAATGAGAACGCTTGACTGACATTCCTTTGCACACGATGGTGCAAGCGGCAAGAATCAGGGCTTCAAATATCTCAGCCTCTCACGATTCAAACTGATTAACAGCTTTGCTGAGCACATATAGCTTGCCATATACACGTGTTCAGGAAGAAGAAACTAGCTAATTACAGACACAAATTATTATTACAGACTTTTATACATTAATATGCTTTATACAGAGCAGTCCATAAAGTAACTGGACAGGGAAACTTTGCTTGTTTTGGATGGATTGAAAATGAAACAACATGGTTAAAGTGCAGAATGACAGCTATGAGAGTTCATATTGGATAAACTGCCCAAGAATTACAGCCTTTTTATACACTGCCTATGTGTGCACACAAAAACCTCATATAAACACAGACATGGATGTTAACTCAGCTAGCAATTGATTATCAGTATGCTTCACCATCCGAGTGATATAACTTCATGGGAAGTGTAAAACTCTAGTAAATATGTCTTTTTCTTTTCAAATACACTTACATACTTACATTTGCTGTACATAAAAAAATAAGAGCACATTAAACATCATTATCCAAAACTACAGCAATAGCCAAATGCAGGCATTTTAACTCGGCAATGACAGCATGAGAGATTTAATGTTTAATCAACTGACAAATTTCATTTCACAGTACTACATTTCTTAATCTCTTAATAAAGTGCCGCTTGTTATTTCTCTGCCTCCCTCTTCTACTCGGTGCCTGAAGGAAAAGGGTCTGGCATTTCTTTTTCCGTTTTTGTGTTGCCTTGACAATTCAATTAACCATAACTCTATAGGCAACGTTGCCATGAAAGTATTGCCATTATTCTGTATGCTGTTGCCGAAGATTACATCATCACTCTGTATATTACAGCAAGGGGAATAGGGGCCAAAGAAGTGTTTATCAGGGTGTATTTGTATATGTGTATGTGGACTAATGGTTTGTGCACGGGCAAGTGAACTCTGATTGAGTAGGCTAACTGAAAAAAAGATCAAGTTCCCCCCTTCCTCCCTCTTCTTTTTTTTAATCCCCACCCTCTCTTTCTCTCGCTGTCTGTCTCTGTCAGGTGTTGGGTTACTGCAGGCTCCAGACAGAGGCAGTAATGTAGCCCTCACTCCCAGACACCAACACAGACAGACAGAGGAAGAGGGAGAGACAGGGAGAGAGAGGATATGTGTGTACATGTTTTTAGGAATGGCGGCGGTGAGAAATGGAGTCTGTGTGTGCGTGTCTCTCTCTCTCTTAGTGCTTTTCCACTACCACGGTGCTGGAGCTGGTGCGTAATCTTGACCCGTTCTTTGCTTTTTCACCACAAAAGAGTCGGTTTTCGGTCAGAAAAATCAGACACATTACGCACCAAAATCCTGCTATCTGGATTGAGACAGGTCATTTCGTCACCATGACAGCAACTCAAGCAATTCAAGTTATTTACATGGCCACAATGAAAAAAGACAAACAGTGTTGGGGTGTATAAACTTTACTGTTGAAAAAATGTGCTAAATCAATATCACAACAGTAAATCAATGCTCTGTTGTTAATTTGTGGCAGGATAACTGCTAGAAACTGTTTTGCTAGCAATTATCCTGCCACAAATTAAACGGGAGACCCTAACCCTACAGTAAAGCTTCAATTGAGAAGCTACACATTCAGAATGAATCAACATGTATTTGTCATTGTCTATGACTATCGTTGTGCTTTAGGTAGATGCTGAAGGACCGTAAAATATGACCTCAAAAGCTAGAAATAAATCTTTTAAGTCATACGAAGGACATGGTCTGCCGTGGTTGTTATTTTTATGCAGAGTATTAGTGAACACCCACATTATATTATATAAAGGTTCGGCTCTCAAAATAGTAGAAGCGCAGGCTGGTTGGGACCAGCACTGGAACTGTGTTGGTGGAAAAGGGTTTCCATGTGCCGGGAAGGCGTTTTGTAAGAGATGAGAGGGAAAACAAGAGTGTTGTGGGAAATAAAGTTCCAAAATTTCTAGCAGTGATCTGAAGTTATTTGCATTTAGTGAAGCCAAAACAGCGTGAAAGCTTTCTCTCATGCATTTGTGCATGAGAGAAAGAGCAGGGTGAACTGCGTTTTAGAAAGACTAATTCATATTAAGATATAGACATAGTACCCCATATTGGTTCAGTCTCTTGCCCTTTTTGGTAAATCTCATATGATGCCCCTCCCCCAAACGACACTTACTAGGTCAGCTCCTCTCACATAAACCCAGCAGCTCCGCCCTCAACCAACAAGGTCATTGGTGAGGTAATTGTCATGAGCTCACTGTGTTTAATACTTATATAGCTTTATGAAACCTGAAGGGAGTTTTTGATTTAATGCAGAATTCAGAGTGATGTGTCTATATTGTTACAGAACAGATCTATGGCTGAATTGAACTGTTAGGAATGCTCTGAGGTCCTCAAAGCAGATTCACCGAGCCATACTGCATTTCTGTAATGTTACACATCTCTATTCAGTACACAGTTAAACAGGAAGGAAGAAAAAGTTCAAGCAAAATCACATTTTATACTCAATGAGTCTAGTGTCTCTTAAACCACACACTCATCCACCGCTCTATGTTTTTGAGTCTCTGTGTCTAACGGACAGGTGCACTGTTCCATCACTAAACCACACCAACAGAGAAGCAGCTGACAGGTGTAGTAACACACTCAAACACACTTATTTTTAAATTCGCTGTCTGCATTTGCTAAAGGCATTCAAGCTCATTTGCTCATCTGGCTCAATCCTTTCCCACTACCACAGAGGTAAAGAGACATTTCAACACTTTAAATCTTCCCAACGAAGACAAGAGCTGTCCATGAGGATGGAGGATCCATAGACTGGGCCTAAAATGTCCCCACCTCGACCCATTCTTCATCTGTTACAGGCCTTTTCATAATAATAACCTCATATGTTTGTAGCTGAGTGACATTCCAATATGGAAAGAACTTAATTAAGAAGTGGAGTAACACGATATATACTAGGAACAGCTTCATAGTGACCACAAAATACGTTAGCTATTTTTCAAAGCTCTATGATAAGACAACTGTAAATATTTATTGTCATCACGTAAGCTCACGCAACGCTTACATGCAAGTTTCAGTAAAAAGACTGGCCAAAAAACAAGGTGATAGCAAAGATAGCACATAACATCTTTATGATTACAACACAAAATGTGCTGCTCTAAAGACAACTGAAAAAGGAACAAGTTCAAGAACATGTTCAGAAGGGTGCCAAGTCAGCAGGAATACGCTATAGGCTTACTGTTTTGTAAAGCACTGACAATCCTAAATGTCATAAGCACTGGAAATATGAATGTAAGTGCATATAGAAATATAGGCTATAAATGCGACTTTATGAAAATTCTCCCATATTCATCTGTAACGGAATGACAGCTGAGATGAACCTGAAGTTTTCTTCCTTAATCAGTCACAACATGAGAGTAAAAAGTATGCCTGAACAAAGACGTGTGGCTATTAAAGAAAGAAAGAAAGTACACTGCTAGAATACAGCGACTCTTTTACAACTGAAGACACCACCTGCACAAAAACAAGAAAGACACAAAACCAATGAGGACAGGAAGATACTCTACCCACACACACACACATTTCAGCTACACTTAAACAAAGAGCCAGACAGTGACAAAGACATGCAGAAGACAGACAGATGAAATGTGAGAGCGAGTGAGAGAGAGAGAGAGAGAGAGAGAGAGAGTTGTCAGCTGAGAGAGTGAGGGAATGTGAGAACAGAAAGATGAAGGCAAGTTAACACGCGCAGACTGCCTTCTGAAATTTATACTCCTCCAATCAATCCTCTATTTCTCCCAAAGTGCCAGACAGCAGAGACACTCACAAACACCTCCACAGACTTCTCTCTCCCTGCTCATCCTCAATTCTCACACTCGCAGCTTCCCTCTTTTGTTTTCTGTCTTTTTTTTTTTTGTGTGTAATTTTTCCTCCTATGTGTACCCTGTATGTGCTCCTTATATCTCTGTAGTCTACAGCTCTGTGCTCACTCGGTCAGGAGCTGCAGTACAGAGAGAAGAGCTCAACCACAAGCCATTGAAGGGTTGAGCACCCCTACACACACACACACACACACACACACACACACTCTGTTTACACACGTGCTGGGCCACAGCTCTGATACTAACCAATTGTACAATACAATCATATAATTTTCTGTTCAACTCAATTAACATTCAGTGTGGCTCCTGAGTGGCGCAACAGAAAAATGTTCACCCTATCGTCAAGAGATCTCGAGTTCGAATCCCACAGCCATCCATTGCTGGGAGTACAAGAGAGTGGCCCTGCTCTCTGGGTGGGAGGGATGGCATTACTCTCTCCCCCATCAATCAGAGTGACACAAGCCAATCACAGGTGGAAGAGGGCAGTTAGCATCCCCTCCCAGTGTGTTCAGCTGCCCTGTGACGTTGCATCTTTGAAAAGATGCGGTGGCAGAGCTGCACGTATCTTGGAAGAAGCACGTGCTAGCCCTCACCCTCCCCAGTCAGTAGCTGTCATGCTGGTGCGTGGGAATTGGAAATCGGCTCTCTGCAAAACATCACAGGGTGTAATGGCGACTTGCTTTGAGACAATTTGTGTTTATGTGCAAAATCAGTGTTGCATTCGTTAGCATCGCACGGCATGAAATACATCGATAGACGTTTCGGAAAATACGTCAAATTCGATACCTATCCAGCGTTTCATGCTGGTATCTACCATATATGGTCGGATAATATCGGGGATCCCTTATATTTATTTTGTGGTTCATTTGGAACTGAATATTTTCCTTAGAAACTTTTAGTACTCACGCTTGAAGAAAACATAACATAACAGGCCACTTAAATTCTACTCATGAACCAAATTGTTGCTCATAGCTACAGTACACAGAAACAGAACCTGCATCCTTTACAGTGTAGGAAATCCCATAATTCTGGTCACAACATTCTATGAAAATGTTGCTCTGACCAAGGAGTACACTTACAAATGTAAGTGAGTTTCTTGTCTTGTAGCTAGCTAACATTTCTTAAAATTAAAATTAACTAGCAAACTTAACCCTTGCTAGTGAGCCTTAGCTAGCTAGTTTTGTTATTCAGCAAACGGTGGTCTAGTTGTGTTTGTCTCTAATATACTGTTTAAAAACTAGTGACCGCGACAAATGTCACGTACACATCACACTAAAAATGATGATATATGATAATGTCCTGAACGTGATGCCTCCCACGACTCCTTTTCAGTTGACGTGCTGATCAACAGGCAGGTGCGTTTAAATGATGCGGCTTCTAAGGCAGCTGCCTTCAGAATTGAATGTAGCCAGTGTTTGGTCACTGCAAGTAGCAAGAGCTAAGAACCAGAGATACTGCACAACTTCTTTTATGTCATTCTTTCGTATGATGGAAGGAAGCAGCCTTTCAAAATGTCAGCCCTTCGCAAAGAATAAAATGCCAGACAAGTGGCCAATCATCGGTGCAGAGAGCGAGAGATCTAATCACTTTCACACATATAGTACGTCAGGTGATAAGTCACAACACTTTTACTGTACATAAATTTTCATCTCTGCAATTCTCTCCTCTCACACACATGCCTACACATAATCACCTCATAGCCAACCCTTCATGGACATCCTGTCTCACCTGTCCGTCCTCCTTCGCTGTTTCGCCTGCTCTTTCCCACCACTCTCCCTCTCTTTCTCTCGCTCTAGTGCATGAGTTAAGGGAGGAGAGACGATGCACACTTCAGCTCTTCAGGAATAAAGACGGAGGGGAAAAATACTTGAAAAAACGAAAAACAGGATCAAAACAGCACGTGAGCAAGGAAAGGAAATCCTTGGGAACAGTTCAGATGGCTGTGCATTCCTTTAGCTCTATCTCTTTACTGCCAGATACCTGATCATAGTGCATGTGTGTGTGTGAGAGGCAGAGAGCGTGCGCTGCACTTCCCAAAGCTGGAGAGATGCAGTGCACCTCGGACTATTTTTATCCCGCAGCATGGAAAGTGCCAAGAGTGTGTGGGAACACGTGCAAAACTTCGCCGGCATCTCACTTTCGGTTACATTAGAGCAAAAAGCATGAACTCAAATTAACTGAGCCACATACTCAAACATACATATTATACACATAACACTTTTATATATTTATATATTACACTTCCCAACTAGTTCAGCAAAGTGATGACTGTTTGTTGCTGTGTGAGTGATATGAGATGTGCCAAGTTGTGTTATGTAACATGAGCTGCATCGCTACAGAGGAAGTGGTCGACCCCACTGTACTTTAAACCCAAGCACCCTCACTGCACCTCTTCCCTACTGTACATACCCATATGAAAATGCACTATGCTTTTACTTTATGGTAGCTATGATTATCAAACTCTGAGCCATGATATTACCTTGATTTTACTGTGGTACTTCATGGTATCTATAGTTAGTAACACTATTATAATTTTACTATGGTTTTTTATGGTAACTCAATGAAATGTTTATTATATATTAAACTATGATACTGCCACAGTTTTACTATGGCATCTTATGGTAACCATGGATTTTACTCCAAATGCCATGACATTACCATTGTGGTACTTCTGTTAACTGTTATGTTACTCTTATGACACTACCATAAGTTGCTATTTGGTTGAAAGACATGGTTTGATATTTAATATTGAAGATTCATAGTTTCTATTTCCCCAAACTGCCATGATCAACTATGTAATCGTGATAAAGCCTTGTTTATTTATTTTGTGATCTTACTTTGTTCCAGGATTAAAATAGAAGAAAAGCTTTATTATATGAATTACAAAAGCTCATGTAGTGTCTTCATGCATCTTCAATATGTTATATAGCAAAACGTACTGTAGCCGTTGCACACACCATTTATACATCACACAATAAATAATCTTATCAAACTTTTCTGCAACTCCACTCATATGTCCTTTAAAGTTTAGTCAGTTTCAACTGTATTTATGATAGACATATCATAGTAACCATGGTTTTCTTTTGCAGAATAAACATGGTAAAAAACATTTAAGGGATGTCTGCATGCACTGTACGTCTCTCTGTATCTAAATGCTAACAGTGTCTGTAATCTGGTGAATTTTAGAAAACGATGGCATTCTCACTGCACCAAAGGTCAGTACAATAAACAGTGCTGCTGCGTTCTGGAGGTCTCTCTCTCGTCCACACTGCACAAATCACATTTCTGCAGCGTTGTGTCGACTTCCACTCATCAGTATGAGCTAGAGCACAATATATCTATCCTGCATATCTACGCTCTGGCAGAACCACAATGTACCACACCTGATCCAGTTGATCAAGGTCTTCAGGAGTAACTGCATACTGGAACTAGGTGTATTACAGGAGTGACTTACAGGAAGCATGTTGACTGAACAATCCCACAATCTATCAATCAATGCTTGAGGCGAGAACACAACAATCCCAAACACAAACACAGTCGGCATTATGTTAATGTGTGTTTATGCTGTAGTGTAGAGTGACTTGATGCTGTTTTTAGCCGAGCCTGAATATGAAGGGGGAAATCCCAGCAGATCAGGAAAGTTATCTAGTGAGAGAATATGTGTTTGCTAACTAAAATCATCATTCTTGGATGTGAGCCATCTGTATAACTAGATATTTATGATATAAATCTGTATATAATCTGTGATTAGTTGTGGCAACAAGTCATTTATTGCTATATTTGGGGTTGAAATACTAAAGCAATTTGTCCTTTTTGATTATCGCATGCACAGAAAACAATCAGTACTGTTAGGGACGCACCAATCCAATGTGTGACAAATCACACCATCAATTTTGGATTTATTGTGTACGGTTTTCGTGTTCCTGAAAAATTGGAATTTTGGAGATACATGCTTTTCATTGGACAGCGACGATATGATAAATGGGGCATCCTCATAGCGGCACCTTTCAAACAGCTTTTGCAATCATTAAAGCGAAAAAAGTCAGTCAGTATCAGATCAGCATTTGGTTTCGGCAGGTACTCAGAGCTTGGAACCGCATTTAGGACAAAAAAAAAAAAAAAAGTACTGTTGATATTGCCAGTCACTGCATGACTTCATTCAAAACTCTCGTGCATGTGTGTTTCGACAACGGTGAGAAGGTCAGCTGTTTTCTTGTTGTTTTCCAATAAGGCTCTTTGCAGTAAGAATAAACTCTGCATTAGTATCATATTTCCTGTGACTACAGGTATGCAGTGTTATCACAAGTGTTTGCTTTAGTCTGAAATATGTGACTGGACGTTGCATGCTCGTGTGCATTTGTGTGTATGCTTTGTGGTCTCTGGGGAGGATTGTATGTAGGGACACAGGCTGAAAGAGGGGAACTGGGGCTCAGGAGAATGATAGAGGGGACTTTGCCTACGTGACACCCTGTGCATACCCAATATGGACTAACCCCCCACCCCCCAACGCACACACACACACACACACACAAGCCCTAACCTTTTCTGCCTCACATTCATTCCAAATTACATGCAGCGAGAGCACCCTCCCTGTGTGCATATGTCATGAAACAAACACAATGTACTAAAAAAGCACACCATACACACCTCAGGGAGTGCACACATGCAGGCACACACCCACAATCTCAGAGGTGCATGCACCAAAAAAATTGCATAAAATATTCAGTGAATTTTCCAACATGTGCTCTGTATGTGTAGAAGTGTAAAAAGAAGTAGAAGAGGGAGACAGGAAAGAGGGAGGGGGAGACGGAGTCAACGAGGGCAATGGGAGAGAGAGAGAGAGAGAGAGAGAGAGAGAGAGAGAGAGAGAGAGAATCCAGCTGACTTCTTTCCAAGAAACTCCCCCTAGCAACAGCCCCAACGCAGTCTGCGCCCTATTGGCCAGCTGACAGCATGCATCATCAGCCCATGCTGGACCCCTCAACCAATCAGACGCCAACATGGCTCTCAGCTACAGGGGGAGCCTGGCTTTTATGATTCCATGTTCGCCATGGCAACTAAAGCCTGCTCCTGGCCTAGAGGTGGCCTATGAAGAAAACACACTCATACACTCATGTAAGGAGACATATGATTAAACCTGAAGCGTCTTTACGGACGCCTTGTTAAGAACACATGCGAACACACAATAGTGCAGAAACACAAAAATCAAACACACACACACACGCACACACACACAAGGCCAAGATCAAGGCACAGCGCCTCAGTAATGCAAGAAGGTAATGGCACTGCACTACAGGGCACATTCCTTTGGTAAACCGAATAACTCTGACACAGTCAAATTAGGCTAAATCGTTACATGTGACGCCACTGGGTCGCCAGTCGATCAGCTCTGCGGTTTAGCACTGTGGTAACCCACATTAGGCTTCAGAAACTCAAACATCTGGACACACATGGCCGGTGTGGTGACCGTGGTGGTTCCCCATGCTGAGCTGGATAGCCCTGACGTCATAGATACTGTTCCTTTGGCTGAATACACCCACTTGTTAGTAACCTCTTTGTGTAAAAGTAGCCGGTTCTTAGCCACGTTTCCTGGTGAAAAGTACCAAACTCTCCAAAGAAAGCTAGAAGTCTGGCTTGCATGACTAGGTAAACATAAATAGCTATAAGGTATTAAATAAAATAGCTGGCTGGCGTTACAATGAAGGTTTCTTTATTAGAGTACGCAAACATAAATAGCTAAGTAGTTTGCTAGTTTGGTAGTAGATACTATCATTCTATAAAATTAAGCATTAAATAAAAATAGAACCGGACGTTATACCGAGGGGCTATTATTGTAGGGGCTAGCTAGCTCAATACTTTAACTTGGTCCTCAAGGGTCCTTTTGTAAGGACAACATCAGAGCTCAGCTCAGTCACCACACCGGATCATCAACGTCGACGTCGCATTTGAAGTACCTGATAGATCCGTCACAAAGAAAATTACAACAACAACAAAAAAACAGAATCTCCACACTGCTTTAGATTTCAATAATGTACTAGTGAAACTTTGACCTACAATTCTACATCAGATCAGAGTGACAAATGCCGTACGTTTGTATTTACATCTTGTTCGGGGTAAATTGTGACTCGGTTGCATCAGAAATTACAGCAGCTGCACATCATCTCATCCAAACATCTGACACAGGCTCTGCAAATGAGCAAGTGTCTGAATGATCCTTTAGTCTCTCTGTGTGTATGGATATTTAAACCCACATCCACCCAGTTGTACACACATGCATGGGGGATATAATGTACAGAGACAACCTGAACAACAGAGAGACTGTGAAAATCTCCCATAAGGGTTTTAGCCTTAAGCCTATTACAGACTCTTATCTGCGAGAAACATGAAGAGGTGCAGATATCTACACAAAAAAACTAAAACGAGAACGAGAGAGAGTGCGACAGAGAGAGTTCTTTGTTCTTGGGCTCGGAGAGGAGATGAGTAGCAGTCTCTCAGTATCTCTCCAGAAAACAAAGCCACTTTAGAATGGACTTCTCAAAGCACACCACACAAACGACTCCAGCTCCACAGTCACGTGAAGTGTGCGAGTGTGTGTGCAAGTGTGTGTCTGTTTGCACATGGAAGCCATCCATCACAATCCCACACATTGACAGCCTTTAAAAAACATTTTAAAGGCCATCAAAATTAACAGCAGGTAATTAAAAGTAACTGCAGCTTGTCTCTTGAGATTTGGGCTACTGGGCCACTCTTGGTAGCTAATTAACTTCTACATTAATTACCTTTTTCAATATGGAGTTAGATCACATATGGGCACTTGGGTTTTTGTAGGAAGTGTAACAAAAGGTGGCACGGATCATCTATTTGCTGAAGAGTACTGGGTGTAATGGATCATTCACTTTAACACACATGCTCACAAACACAGAGTCACTGTAACTAGAATCTGTGTATGAATGTTAAATGAAGCACAGAACGCTATATAGAAAGCATTTGGCATACGCTTTTATCCAAAGAGACATACAAACGAGACAGGATACAATACAAGCACACATCTGAGCCTTTAAAGTGGTTACGTGCCCAACAGTGGCTCTCTGGCAGTCTTGGGATTTTAACTGACGATCACTAGCTCAGAACCATAACCACTGAGTCAACACTGCACGACTCTTAAGCTTGCCGTATTGCTTTTAAAGACCTTTCAGAACCAGATGAGTCTCGTTTAAGTCTAAGGTTTTAAATAAGACAAAACACTAGTTACTAGATCTGTAAAGCTAAATCAGCATGTATCTTGTTTTTGGGGATTTCAGTATGACTGACCTTCCTAACCTGAGAGTTTTAATAGTAAAGGTTTAAATCTTTTTGCCATTTTGTCTCTCTGTTTCCCTCCAGTTCTCATAGTTGAGGTTTTCTCACGCTGTGTAATTGCATCTCCACTATGAGTGGAGAAAAGCTAAGCCACGCCATCATCTAAGGCAGCCGAGGCCTGCAGCTGCAACTTTTTACACAACCCGGTTTTGCAACATTCTCAAGCAGCTCAGCGCACTTGACTCAGAACTAAAACACTAATTCTGGGTGATCAGATAAACCTACTGATTGGCTATTACATCACTTACATCCTTACCCTTCAATGAGAGCACGGTCATGTGCTCGGACCCTAAGGGAAGATCTCAAAGCTGATGTTTTAACGTCTATTTTCAAATGCGGGCAATCAAATAAAAAACTTCAAAGCTTCTTTACCTTGTTAGTTCATGTACCTGGACATATTGTACACGATTCATCAGTATCAAATCACTTAAAAGACAAATTATTGTTTTTTTTCGTAATCTTCCGTTGAAATGCAATGACTTCTGCCGACCTTTAAACATCTTCAGTTTTTTCACTATGATACCATGCACACGCAGGTGGAGAAAAAAATCAATATAAACCAATAATATCACGGCATGTTTCACCTCCTTCCCCGGGTAAACTGGAGTTTGCATTTTGGAAACTTGATTGGCTCTTACAGTATATTTTAGGATGCAATAACACTTGCCTGTCTCGTGTTCAATACTAACACAGATTTAACTATGAGACTTTAAGGTCTCCTTGTTTCTTGAAAGAAAAAACGCTGCAGTTTTTTGCACTTTGACCAGTCTGCACGCTCAAATGAATTCCCCTGAAAGGATTGAATTACATAGAAGGTTTAGGGTGACTTTAAGGCCGGGGATATACTTGCTGCATGCATGGCTACGTGCACGCGTGCGGATTCCGCAGCTACGCGAGCATCATTGACCATGTACTCGCTTCCGTAACGTATATCTGGAGGATTAAAACTCTGTCCACTAGGGGGCAGGTCAGAGACGAAACATCGCCAGCATCGGACCACTTCCTGATTTTGCACAAGGAAGTGGACAGTGCAGATGGCGGGAGTTGAGGAGGCTGTTATAATGTGTATCTTGAGGAAACAGCAGAAACTGGCACCAACGTAGATGGTGCATCAGGCCATTAAACCAATCTCCTCGTGAAAACAGAGAGTTTATTTCTCTCGTCCTACTGATCAGCACGTTGCTTCACTATACTGCCACCACCGTTTACGCTGGTATTGCACCATACGTATGCGTTTCGTAAATTTTTGGGGACGTGCACAATCCACGTGCCAAATAAACTCAGGATACTTATGGCCGCCATTTTAAACGTCCGTACATGTAGCTAACAGCAAGTATAAACCCGGCCTAAGAGGTTTTGCTATCAAGACAAAACTGTAATGCCCCGCTAATTGCAATATGCCTTACGTTCACAGGCACGGTGCTGAACAAGCTGGCTTATGATCTCCAGCTCACACACACTTCCACCACACTGAGGACAAAGACTTAATCATCTGGACATAAATCTGTTTGAATGTTATTGTCAGTATTCCATGGCGTTACTGGCACTATAAGACCACCAGTGTGTGCTTCTTTATGGAAAGTGAGGGTCCACACACACACAAACACACACAATCTCGCTCTCTCCCTGAGACATGTCCAATGTTGATGTTTGGCTTTTGTATTAGGGGACAAAACCTTCCAGACAGGCCCCTTGCTGCACCCCCAAACACACAAACACAGCTTAAGAAGGCTTATTACCCGTGTCACTCTGCCAATGATCAGTTATTCAAGGCACAGACCGACCAGAGGTTAATGAGTTCTTATAGAGAAAGAGAACGAGAGAGGGAGAGACAGACAGAGAGAGAGAGAGACATGGAGGGAGAGATGGCAGGCCATGATTGATTCCACTGGGCGAAGCAGCATCTGGGTAATGTCTGCATGCACAAGGGTGAGGCAGGGGACACAGTGCATGTGTGTGTGTGTGTGTGTGTATGTGTGAAAGACAGAGAGAATGTGAAGTGTGTAATTACTGTGTCACGCTGTTCAGTGTTTGTCCACATAACCTAAACACATTGCAGATCTTGGCAGTGCTGTCGAGGTTCTCTGCTGTTTGGACCATTTCACACAGTGCACACCCTGATCCTCCAACCCTCTCCTCCATCTTATGTGCGGTTCCTCCATATTCATTCGCTCTCCCTGCGAGGGCCCCTCTCACACACAAAAGCCTGGTGCAACAAAGAGCTGAGGGCAATGACCCAAACCGGAGAGGGAGAAAGGGTGATTAGCTCACTCTTTTGGTGAAAAGGGGGAGGGGACACCATAAAACAGAATGTTTTGGTTTATGCTAACCTTCTTTTCGGCATTTCCAAAAGTATTTTCGGACTAAATACTAAAATATGTTGTAAAGCAGTTAGTATCTTTCCTGCATACTGACTTCCAAGGAAAAATTTATCTTGTGCACTTCCTTTTAATCATTTATTTATTCCATTTTTATCTCTTTTACGTGCTGTACTCATTTATCAACGTCTATGTAAAGCACACTGAATTACGTTTGTGTATGAAAAGTGCTATACAAATAAACTAGCCCTGCCTTGCCAAAAAAACAACAACACACACAACTATTTAACCCTCTTTTTCACCACCTGACAATTCATCTTCCTGTCGCTCCTTTGCTAAATGATGGCTTGCACCTGTGCCCTCCTCCAGTTGATCTCTCCATCCCTTGCTTTTTCTTTCTCTCTGCATTTTCTTCGCCCTCTCTTATCTAACATGAGCCGCATCGGGCACAGCTCACTTCCTCTGCAAAAACACACAGTCAACGATAAAATACGAAGCGGTTTAAAACCGTTTAAGTTCACACAGAAAGTAAAATACTCCATCGTATTCCTGCTCCCACTGAAGAGCCACTCTTATACAAGCGAGCATTTGACTGCAAAACAGTCAGGTTTACTCAGGTGGGTTAAGGAAACCAATTGCCTTAATTTACTAAACTGTGTCCTCTTTCAAAAGGTGTCCTGAAAAGACCCTACATCTTTAATTCATATATTCAGGTTACGCCCAGTATCACATCCTTTTGACAGTCTTCAGCTGCTTCTCTACAGTAATGGTAAATTCGTAGAGCCTTGTCCCTATAGATGTATGTATTTTGGCACCTCAGTGTGACGTCCTTGCTTGCTTTTGTACACTTTTAGCTAGACATCTTATCCTGATGCACTGGAAAAACATGATTGTCCTTCATGTCCTTCAAGTGTGCATGCGCACAGAGCGCCCGTGCGTGCCCCCCGCGGCACGCACCGCCCTAGACTATTGCCTATGTCACCTATTCCAGGAACCGCTACTGATGGAACTCTTGACAGTGATTTGAATTCATCCACTTAGCTAGCGGTTTTCGCACATCTATCGTCGAATCTGTGTTCGCGAAAGCAGATGACACTATGAACTAGCTAGCTGGGTTAACTAGCTAATCTAATCACCAAGCCAACAAACTAGCTACAGTTACACGTAATCTGATAAACTAATTTCGACACGATGAGGACTCAGTTAAAGGTAAGATAATGGCATATGTCATTAAAGGTTCGGTGAGATGAACATGGACAGTTAACTCACCAGCACTATTAACATCAACTTGATTTGAAGTGATTTCATACATTCCCGCATCTCGCGGCAGATCACACTATGGACAATAAACTTGACGACGTCTGTCAACTATAAAACATGATTGGTTCTTACTTTTTTCCTGTGAAACACGATCGGTCCTTATTGTTTCTGTGACAGCGACAGTGAATTTGATTAATGGCTCCTGCAGTCCATCACGCTACAGGTAAAAGCAGAAAACCCGAAGTTTTACCCTCTCCAAGTCACTGAGGGTGCCGGAACGCCGTTCCAGCTCAATTTAACCCCTGAACATAGGTGTTCAATTGGGTTGAGATCTGGTGACTGCGAAGGTCATAGCATATGATTTACATAATTTTCCTACTCATTAAACCATTCAGTGACCCCTCGTGCCCTGTGGATGGGGGCGTTGTCATCCTGGAAGAGACCACTCCCATCAGGATAGAAATGTTTCATCATAGGATAAACGTGATCAGTCAGAATAACTTAACTGGATTGATTTGCAGTGATTTGATTTGATCTTCCCTCTAAGAGGACAAGTGGACCCAAACCATACCAGCAAAATGCCCCCCACAGCATAACGGAGCCACCCTCACTGTAGGGTCAAGCATTCAGGCCTGTACCGTCCTCTTGGTGTACGCCACACATGCACATGTTCGCCCACTTGTCAAGAATATGGTGAAGGATGACTCATCTGACCATATCACTTTTTTCCACATCTCTGTAGACCAGTTTTTGCACGACTGAACTCTCAGATGTGCATTTGTCTTTGTAATGACGGGTTCATGCACTGCAACCCTACTATAACATCCCTCTCTGTGTAGTTGTCGACGGACTGTTCTTGCTGACGGTCTGATCACGTCCTGCATTGACATTCTCAGTCAGTTGCTCTTCTTTCTTCCCTTACATATCGCACTAATGCAGGAGCATCACAGTCATTGAATGTGCGCCTTTCGACTACAATTTCCCACCCTATTTACTGATGTCTTTCCCATAGACCTAAATTCACATGTCACTTTAGTCACTGTTCCGATTGAAACACGAGCCAGTCGAGAAGTCTTTGTGACTGAAGCTCCTGCCATCCGTGCCCCAATAATGAACCCTCTTTCAAAGTCACTTTGAAAAGTCTCCCTGTTCCAGGAACAGTTTCCATTCTATCGTAGCGTAGTTATAACCTAACCTGCACTGCAGACACACAGTCTTATTCAAGCGTGTAGCGATTCTGTCTCTCTCATCAGCAGCGAACTGTAACTTGTGGTTTTATCACGCCTGTCGTGCACAGTCCAGACTCACTAATGATGATTTGTCTATCACCCTCTCTCTCTCTCTCACACACACACACACACAGCAGGTGGACAATGTGGATGACACCGACCTTCCTCTTGTCCTTCAGTACCTTCCTCTCCCTCTGTCCTCCCTCAGTGACGTGATGTTCCCTCTCCTCGCTGTGAGGAGGAGTACGAGTGTACTCTTTCGCCTCTCTTCCTGTTCCTCCTCTTCTCCTCCCACGGCCTCCTACAGCTAACTGGCCTTTCCTGTCTCTTTTCAGACAATTCCGATAAATTCAGTTCAGACTTATGCTTCGAGTTCACATAAAGCTTCATCTTGTTTATTGTGTAGTAAAAATTCAAGGCTCCTTTGTTAACGTGCGTGTGTATGGGTGTGTGAGCGCATGCACGCACGAAGGTGACATCCAGCAGAACAGTATGACGATGGGACCTGACTGATGGCCTTGTCTCGAACATTTATACCTTATCATTATTTATAGAAATGTGATGCCATGAACTTACCAAAAACATAACTATAACTCACTGTCTCTCTCCGTCACACACCCACACTCTCTCTCACGCATACACACACACATCCAAACATCACCCCTCCCAATCCAATCTCAATAGAATCTAACCGCAAAAATGTCACTCTCTCTGCACCGTCCTTTCTGTTATACACACGTAATACACAGTGTTAATACACCTCATGTTGATGTTGGCCATGAGTCCCTGCACCTTCCCTTACTTCAGGGCTCTATAGTCTTCACTGGGCCAGTGTGGCTGCAGGTTTTCATTGCAGCCAAGCAGAAGCCACACCAGATTCCACATGTTTAATTCATTGATCTTGGTCTTCAAACAACTATTAGTTGTGGCTCTTATTTGGCTAGAACCCCTGCCTTACCCTGAGCATACACTATACAAGGACTGGAGGCAACGGCGGGCATCAGAGCATTTAGGGCTGCACAATTGATTATATTTTAATAGTTATCACTAGGGGTGTAACGATACACTCTGTTCATGATTCGATTCACGATACTGGATTCACGATTCGATATTGTCACGTTACTCAAAATATTTTGAAAAAAAGTTGAATGAAAAAAGATGACTGAAAAAATCAACTTCTTTTTTATTTCTGAAGCATAAACAACGCAAAAATATATCTGTACATATTTGTAAACAAAAAGACTATTTAGTAATCCAAGAAAATACTTGGAACAGAGGTTTAAAATTGTAAAAAACTAAATATCAATAAAAGTACTGTTATAGCAGCTTCACCATACTTAAAAAACCCTCCCAAGTGATATCTTAAATTAAAAATTGAGCTAAGCAATCTCAGTCTTCAAACACTCAAGGATCAGCCTACATTTCTAACCTAGGATATTGACAGATTTATTTTCAGAAATATCAACATGTCCGCAGAAGCTGGGATCTTTGAGCATTTACAAAACATTAGGTCATTCAAACTTTTACAACTTTGTCCGCTGCCATTTCTACAGAGTGTGAAAGCGCTTTTCTCTGTTTTGATGATGATGTGACGGCGCATGTGCATCGCGGACAATTTAACAGCTCTGTTTACAAACTGAATCGATTAGTAATGTGTCCATTTCGCTGTGACACGTAGATATCCAACTACTCGATAAAAGCATAAGACATTCACTGCATGAGGAAAACACAATTAACTAGAAAACTGACAAGGATTTAAACAGCTTGAGGCAGACTGACTGTTTTTGTCACGGTTCGTCCCGACACCACGAGCACTACCACCCCGCACCACCAGAGGTCTCTGGTACCACCCCGCACCATCTCCCGAGTACTAACACTTCCTGTCACATGCACACATCTCACCCCATTAGCCATAGCATAAAAGCTCACCC
>JAOUQW010000040.1:5470528-5481980 GCA_028565825.1 Olivaichthys viedmensis | reverse complement strand
ATTTACATTATAAACAAAAGACACATTCATGTCTATACTTTTCCATTTTGCGTCATGTAGTTTTTGAATAAATTGCCTATTTATTTGGGATCTTAGTAAATCAGGGCCTGCGTGTTGATACCACATTATTTGAACCCTGGGAAAAGTAGCTACTGCAAATGATTCAGCGAATAGGGATCCAGTCATTGTACTGGCTCCAGTACTTTGCTAGCGTCTCGTTTTGGATCCTCTTTCTGTCTGTGTTTCAGCGTCCCTCAAATCTTGGATTCCATTTTTACTTCGCCTTAACCTTGGGAATACAACTGACGACTGACGACCACTTCCTTTTTAGATAGAAAAACCCAAAATTGAACTTGTGTGACAAACATAGTTTCCTCTGTGACACACACTCGGTCTCCCAACCCCTGTGGATTGAGGTTTTAGTTCACTGACTACAAGTTTAAGACATTACACAACATGATGCCCTTCATTATTCAAGAATTTGCAGGGAAGAGTACAACAAATACAGAGAACCACTAAAGTAGAAGAATAACCCACTGTAGCATTGCAGGTTATATTAGAGAATATAGAATAATGTTTTATAATTTATACAGTCACTATAAATACAGTATAATGGTGTGACTCAAAACGAAGTCTTAACTTTATGAAAGAATGTCTGCTGTAAACCATCAGCCTCTCGTGTTACTGGCAGTTCTCATGGACGGCTCTGATCTGTTTTCTCTTGAGGTTCGAGCTCATTGGGCATTCTTGAATTATGCAAGCATTAGTATTATTTTGGGGTCGGGAAACTCCCTTCCTGTTTGATGCTGTCATTGCGTGAGGAACAAAAGCCATTTTCTGATGTCTAGATCCTTTAGTATTACTCTGGAAAGCTCCTTAAGTGAGAGTGTGCTATTTTTGTTCACTAAGTACAGCCTCATTTCTGTTAACAGGAATGTTGCACACATTAAATGCTGCCAAATGTAATTCCTGGTCGAGATTACTCAAGTCCTGGTGGTCCCGGGATTTTTGGGTCTGCTTTGTGTTTCCTCTAACGGAGCTGTAATTATAAAGTGGAGTATCTATTGGAGATGGAGACTGTGCGTGAAAGTAAAAAATAAAATAAGGCCTTTGTGCCGTGATTGCCGCCTCAATTATTTTTTCCAGATGATTAAATTTCACTTCATAGTTCATGGGTCTAGTTTAAACATAAACACAGATTTCCCAGAGAGGCTCAAGAGGTGAAGAACCAAGTAGAACCCTGAGATGAATCATAATCTTGGCCTTATGACAGGTAGTTTTGATGACTAATACAGCTATGTATCATTGTCCATTGATGTCCATTCAACCAAAACAGTGGCATAATGAGTTGTGATGTGAAAAAAACAATCCTGAAGTTCGGAAGTCCAGAGAGGCCATGCATTATGTGCCTTCTCGAGATCACAGCTTATTTTTCTCGTGATAAGAAAAGTTGTTTTATTAGGATAATGAACTCAAAGCTAGATAGCTAAAGTTACCTCTATAGTAACGTTACCCTTTAGCTTTACGGATTATTAGCCAGTCATTATTAGACAACTAACTTTCAACAAGATTGCTGTCTTAATGACCAAAGTCAGAGCACTTGAGGTAGACTAGGGTGATCAGACGTCTTCTTTTATCCAGATATGTTGTCTATTTGAGCCCTAAAATATCAGTTCAGACGGGATTTTTAAAACTCCTAAAAAAAAGTCCAGGATTTGTTTTGTTCATTACTCTGTAACCAAAAGGCTTAAATAGTTCCATTCATTCCATGCATCTTACATTCATAGATAATTTGATCCTTGTTTTTGACCTGGATGCAAAAAATGGGAAGTCTAATGAGCATTTAAATAAAGTTCAAAATAAGTTTAAAACATCCCCCCCCCCATTTTTTTTTGTTGTTGTTGCCATTTTAGAAGCAAAGTAGCCACTTTACTAAGCATTTGCTAAGAAGTTAATAAAAAACTAAGTTAATTGAAAGTTAATTTTGAAGATTGAACTTTGTAAAAGAAAAAAGAAAAAAAAGAAAAAAAGAAAAAGGAATAAAAGTAATGAAGATTCATTACTTTGGAGTAAACCTTTGTAAACCAAATGATGGCTTTATAGTGACATGGTTTTATAGTGATATTTTTATTAGAGTTTGAAATATGTATGAAATATGGACAGAATCTTCATGAGTGCAGGAGAATCTGCCAGGGATAGTGTGGTACAGAGACAAGCAAAGCAGCTTATGTAGTTGTTATCTTGAGGAAACAGTTCATCAGGCCTCTCTGGACTTCCACAGTTTACTACAGTGTCTGAATTACTGCAAGGGGCAATAAGGAGATGCATCAAATTATGGCATTTCACTTATAATATATCTCTCAGGAGAGTCTGAAAGAGAGAGGACAGCCTGAAAAGGATAACAGAGTTCCAGCTTTGAGCTCTAAACCCAATTTCCGGGAACACTAAAGTCCTCAATCATACGCTCTGCAAGTGGTTTATTGCTAAATTAGCCATGACTGCAGTCTGCTGAGTAAACATACATCACTGGATTATTGGACAGTGTGGGAATGAGGGTCAGAGAGTTAGAAGAGAGACAGAATGTGTGTGTGAACGCTCACCGTTGCAATCCTGTTTGTATTTTATTGGAATCTCTTTTGTGTGTGTGTGTGTGCGGCTCTAATATGTCGCCACTCACCCGTGTGGCCTCATCTCCTGAGCGGAGGGCAGCTGTTTCCTGCTCTGTTTTGCCCGCCGTTTGCTGCCATAAACGCACATATCCTCCCTCACCTTAATTATGCAGCAGTAAAACAGATGGAACTGTGCAAACATGGGCAGTGCTGATAAATAATTAATTTCACAGTTTTTTGAGGTTCAACAGGGCTTTTTAATATACACAAAAGAACCGGGGATACAAGGATTACTCTTAATTACCATTGCTGTTTTAAATTTTAATAAACACTCATGAGAAATGAGTGCGGAAGCAAAGAGGGACTGGACACCGTCCTTAGAAAGACAGTCTAGTGCAACAAATGAGCTGGAGCATTCGTTGCATTGACAATCAGCGCACACACACATACACATACACAACAAAAACAAGGGAGAAATGAAAATACTTCAGACCTGATTATATGAGCACCTGCGGCATGGAACATGTAATTGAATGCAGATGGTGTTACACACCCACAATAATGTATGGTGATTGTGTTAATATGCCTGACCTTTTAGGGTTCAATCAATGGCAGAGAAGGAGAAGGACATGACGGATGATAAGAAAAGAAAAGAAAAACAGAATAATAAGCAAGGAGGATGAACTGAAAGAGGTTTGGCCGTATGCCTACTCATGGTGGGGGGAAAACCACCAGCTTTATCTTAACACAGAGCTGACAGACAAACCTATCTGCAGAAACACACACATTCACAGATAAATGTGACTTATTTACATTCAGTACATTTTTAAAAATCACATAGAGTGCAATACAAAGTGAGCTTAGCAAAGGTTTCAGGTTTTTACGATTTGAATTTTCTCTAAATCCAAAGATTTTTTTCTGAAAAGAAAAAGCTTTATTTTTTTTTAGATACTGTGAAAATCTATATCAAGTTCAGAATCCCTATACATTCGAGTCCAAAAGTCTGAATCACATTTATTTCAATTTACTGTACTATACTATACTTCAATTATTGATGCCTTATATCTCATACAATGGTAACACAGTTACACTTTCAACACTTTTAACTGTTGTCATCTCTTAATAACTAAATCTGATATTGACACAGTTAGTGCACTCCTCTATGTATTATCCCTTATCGTCCCCACTGCATCCAGTCAATAAGAACACACTGTACAGGAGTTATATTAGTGAATTATGATGGAATCTTGTTCGAGAGATATCATTTGATAATTGATGAAATAAAAAAACAGTTCTTGGTAGTGGACTTGACCGTACATGACACTTTCATGTATAAGGTCATTCATGGCTCTGCTTCATTCCTTGCTGATGCAAACTTTGCTCAAAAGTCTATGATTTTACCCCGACATGTTGATTCTCCTCTGTTCCAGCTAAGCAAATTCCACCTTTGGTTAATTAGAGCCATTTGTCTTTCTGGAGGGAATAAGCACAATAGCCCGGGAGTGTTTCTGTGAAATTTGAGCTTCGTCTGCAAGAAAATCGCACGCCATTATGATTCTTGCCTATGGAAAAGGTCTGTGCCAGTGATCGAAACGGAAAAGTATGTAAACTGTTCTTTCCACCACGCTGCCTATTTGTGGGACTCAGGAAACCCAGATGTTAGCCTGAAATGCTGGATCGGTTCCGGATCTAAATTAACCCTTTTTTTTTTCTTTCTTCAATTCATGCAAACTTTTTGAAATCCATGCTAACGCTTTTAAAAAAAAAAAAAAAAAAATGCAAATAGTACCCTATTTAAGATCATTATTTAAATCTTAAACTAACAGAAAATAACAGCAAACATGTCGTCCTCACAACAACATCTTTTAAACAGCTTTCACAATTATTAAAATGAAAAAAATAATTGTATTTAGTATCAGCCTTTACGGAACAGTTCTGATATAGGCATTATATCAAAAATGGAAGAAAAAAAATGGTATCCCTAGTTTCTTCCTCAGATGGATGACTCACTTATTTTTGAAGATAAAAAAACTTCAAAAACCTCAACATCAGCGGATGCTCGGTTTCAGTCAGGCAGGCTTTTGCTGGTGGAACCAATTAGGTTTCGGCAGCAAACCAATTCCTTTGCGGTGGAAAAGTGCTAAGTGGTTCAAGATTAGGCATCAGCTCTGGAACCAGATTGTTGGAGCGATAAGGGAGAGTTTTTCTTATTCATTTTTTAATTACAGACGTAATCTGTCTGCTACCTCACTCTTCTTGGACTTGGTCGTTCTACTGAACGGAAATCAAATAAATCTGACACATGCTTTCACAACAATGCTTCATACATTGTATTGATTCCACACAGACACAAACACAAGCTTGATATTTTTCACAATTCAGTGCAATCAGAATCAGTACTGCATGAAACGAGGTACATTTCGAACCCTAATATCAGCTTCTTGAAATACACATACATTTATACAACAAATTCTCATCAACATCATGCATGCCTTTAAGCATACAAACACACACACACATATTGGCACACAAATGATCTGACGTGAAATTAGTACCCCCCATTTAAATGACTAACACATTCACAATTGAGCAAGATATCTTAAGGACACAAAAACACTTCAGGTAACATCATTGCAATTAAACCCCAATAAACGCGTTATGTCTTGACGACATAAAGATTGTCTCTGCAATGTGGCTTTTTCGACCTTCCAATGGATGTTTTAAACACCAAGTCCAGCACTCATGTGACATGCTTTGGAAAACAAGACTGTGTGTCGGAAAAAATGAACTGACGTGGAAGATCGACTCCCCATTAAGCACCATAAAAGAGGCAATATGGGATGGCACACATACAGATGTTTGCCTGGCAGTAACACACACCATAATGGGCCACTCTCTCTGCAACATATGGAGCTTTTCTCGTAGAATGACATGTCTTAAATGTGCATCAAACAGAACATACTTGTTGTCGGTGATGTAGTTTTTTAAGAGCCAAGTGATCCCCTTCTTCACTCTTACAACATTTACTTTAGTGGTTTGAAAGAACACAAGAACAACATCTCCTGACCTCAGTCACCATGGAGTTCGTATCTCTCTGCCAATCAAAATGAGCTGACTCTGGGGGACTCTAAATCAGCCCTAAATAAACACAAACACACCAAACTCCTCTGCTGATGTTACAGCATGTGGGAGCGCATGGGAGCCCATCCAAACCAAATCCCACGTTCCTTCTCAGGATTTGGTACACACATTTTTTCAAGTTTCATGTTCACCTCCGGTTAAAATCCCTCGTCATATCATCTGTGCGGATTTGTTCAGGTGTGTGATCTCGGTGGCGACGGCGATGTGTTGGCACTGATCGAGTGGCCCTTCTGAGTTTTTGGCCAGGGAAGTTCTGTAGATTGAGCCCCTTTTTCCAGCCTTGCACAGCGCCACCAAGAGGAAGCGCAGCCTTGAAGGGCTGAGGATGATGAACACCCACGGGTCAATGATGGAGTTGACGGAGATGAAGCGCAGCGCGATAAGGTCAGTCCTGTCGTTCTCCTTGAGCTGCAGCATAGAGTTAATGTACACACGGATCTAATGAGAGAGGAAGACAAGATGGCATTAAATCACAAGGAAAGACTTCAGTGAACCTTAACCAGATATCATGCTTTAAAAATTCTACCACTTTCAGTATTATAACTGTACAAGGCAATGTCATGATAAAAAAAATAATAAAGTACATCATGATATCTGCTCGCAACTTCCCATTTCCAAAGAAGACGAGTTTAAATGCCACATGACACTGCAGCAGCAGTGTGAGGGTTTAATAGTTTGGATAGGGAAACTACTACTGGTAACACTTTACTTAAAGGCAGTGTTTATAGGGCTACATGACATCTACATAAGCCCATCATGACAACTGACAAACACATATATTATTCCAACAGACGTTGAATAGGTAACAAATAACATAATATGAGGTTGTGTTATGAACTTTCCAGGCTGTATTACATTAGAACATCCTGACAACTGACTTTGTAGCTCAGTGTGCTTCTGGTATGTCACAGTACTTCCATAAGTGTACACACACGCATGCACACGCACATGCACACGCACACGGTTAGAGAAAACTGATGTGATAATATTGCCAAATGTTTTTGCTTAAGGGCCAGAGAAAACAATTTCATTGTCATAACAGTGTCATGGCATTCATTTGTATTCATAAAAATCTTAAGCAAAAGTATGAAACTCACTTTACTGGGCCAGAGAAAATATGCATAACTCTGTTGTTATGGTGTAATGATGGTTACTGTCAAAACCTTCACTATGTATATGCGTTATAAAGCAGATTTTCATGCCAATGTTTCCACCAAGTGCCGAGTTCAGGAGACACTGCACAGTGTCTTTTACTCACCTTTTGTTCATTTTTCCAATTAACCTCACTTGGCAGGCTGTGCCATATCATCAGCACTATGTTACTCTGACATATCAGAAGTACACTGAGCTACAAAGACAGTTGTCATGATGTTCTAATGTAATATAGAAACTGTCATAACACAACCTTATGTCAACAAAAATGTATGTCACTTGACTCAGGTGTTATGTCAACCTGACAACAAAATTTGACAAAAACAGTCTTTATGACAGCTGACTCAATAAGTTTAAAAAAAATGTTTATGTCAGTTTTATGTCAGTTGTCATTAGGGGCTTATATAGATGTTATGTAGCCTTACACTAACACTGTCCTTAGATAAGCTGTTACTGATACTGATACACCATCACACCCCACCAAAGACAAACATCCTGCTGCCTTCCTGGTCGTCCAAGTCCAACAATAAAGAGATGTCCCAGAGTTAGCGCAGGTCAACAAAGGCAGTTGTATATTTAGACAACTTAACACTCTTAAGTCAACTCCTGGAGTACCCCTGCTCTGCACATTTTAGTGTTTTCTCTGCTCTAACACAACCAAGTCGACTCAAGAAGAGCTTGTGAGCCAAGAAATATCATGCAACAACTTTGGTTCCTTTCTGACATGCAACAGGTGATATGGGATTCATGATTTAAGCAGATGAAATTTTGAATTCCACTGAGCCCTGGGGAGGCCACGAAAATATATATTTAAAATTTCATGTGCACAATGTATTAAATTGTGCACACAATTTAGTTTACTGAAGCCACAAAATACTAAAATCAAGGTGACAAAATCATAATGTGCGTTCACGATTTTCCTTTGTAAATGGGGAGATTCTTTAATTAAAGAGTACTTTAATTAAAGCACGCGTTATGGTGACATTACTGTGAGTAAAAAGGACTCAACGAGGATATTAGGGGTGAAGCGCTTTACCGTCGTCAATACGCTGATTAGGATCAATTCATTTAAGTTACTGTAATTGAGTTGTAAGGCAACGGGAATTGCATGGCTATATATGGATGTACGCAGAGGGTTTACAGGAAGCTATCCACGTTCGATAAGACGACGTCTAAGCAATGAAGCTCGGCTGGAGACGGCGTCTAAATCCCAGAGACAAGGCTGCTCTCGGAGACCATATTTCACATGGTGTGTTAATTTTTACGATGCGCTATAAACTACACTTAATTAAACTGAACCATTAAATTGTGGGCACATTTTCTTTAGAGAACACAAATGAACCAAAACGTGTCTATAGTTTTTATCAATTAAAGAACTCTGTGTGAAACATTGAATTGAGAGCATGAAAAAAGTAAATAGTGCGTCCGCATTATGATTTCGTGACCTTGATTTAGTATTTTGCAGCCACTTTAAATCTTTTTGTGGTCTCTCCAGGGCTTTTATAGTTTTATAACTTATAGGTTGACTTATGATTGACTCCAATCAGCAAAAGTAGTGTCAAAAGAAGGCTAGCTAGTAGTGGTCTCAAAGGATGAGTAGCGTCTCTAAAGCACTTCTCAGGAAGGGAAACAAGGCCAAACGCTTGGCATGGGCTAAGACATACCAGCATTTCACAGTGGATCACTGGGAAAAAGTCCTATTTACTGATGAATCCAGGTTTGAGATTTATGGCAGTAACAGAAGGGTTTATGTAAGGAGTTGAACAGAAGAGAGATTGATATCACAGTGGATCAAAACAATAGTGAAACATGCTGCTGGATTTTCAATGTGCTCTCAGACATTTGGACCCCACTGTATATTATATTAGTGCTGTAAATAATCCAGCTACTGGACTGCTTTACACAGTGTAAATGTAAAATGTACCACATGGGGGAGCTGTTGTACTTTGTTACAAATCAGCAGCAACAGTGGCAGATACACTAGATCCGCGTTTCACAATCCTGGCCATTTTAGCGTTTCCCCTACTCCCAAGACAACTGATACAACTCATCAGCTAAATAACAAGTGCTTCTATGTGTTAAAATGTCGTGCATGACAAATACTACAATTAGCAGTGCAGGACCAGGACTAGGAGACACTCTGCACTAGACGCACGGACGCTTGAGGAGTCTTTCCAATAACACTGTGTGTGTTTACACTGAGATAGAGACAGCACGTAACTCTTTCATTCAAAACATGGGTGTTTTATCAGGTTTGGATGTGTGCTGAATTTGATCATAACATTCGTGTGTGTGTGATTTTAGATTTGCCCACATGGTGGTGCTCTTGCTCTTCGGCGTGATTAAGTAGTGTGTTTTCACTATTAGAAAGAGGTGAAGGTTACTGCAGTGTGACAAATGTTAATGTTTCAGTTTGTGTGTCTGCGCCTGCATCCAAATGACTGTGTGCGTAAAACTCACTTAAAGAAAGGAGTGCTGACAGTGCCTTCACAGAAGTAGTCATTGATGTATGTGGTGAGGAGACGACGGTCTAAGTCGTCCGTGACATGACCTCCGTAGTTGACGCCGGCGATGAGGTATTTTAGTGCGTCCCATGGGATTTCCTCATACTCATCCAAATACAGACTCATTAAATTCTCACTCACCTGTGATAGAAACAGACAGAGAAGTACAAGCGGAGAGAAGAGACAAGATACAGTAGTACTCAAATGCTGTGTCTCCTAGATAACATTGTTGATATTTGACTGTGTCATTAGCGAACAGCTTTTATCTACAGTGTGAGATAAGGGACAAGTAGCCCTTTCCTGCTTAAAAATCTAATAATTCGACACAACCATGTCTCCATTTCTCTACCTCAAAGTCGGAATCATTGAAGCTGTAGACAATATTCCAGCCGAGCTGGAGGAACTTCTTGCGCTCCAGCAAGATGCTGTGGAAGAAGCAGAGGGCAAAGAGCAACTTGCGGTAGGCGATGGGCCGCATGCAGCGAGAAAACTGCGCCTCTGTGACCAGCTGGTACAGACGTTTCATATTCGACTTCACACCCTGTAAGGAGAGACGGGAAAGGTTTGTGTATTGTGCATCTTTATCAAGTGCATGTGTGTGTGCCACCATTGGCATTACAGGAATCAATGTGCCTTGTAGGAACGGTCCTCCTGAATTCTGATCAATAAGTGCAGAAAAAAATGATTTCTTTTTTTCTTTAAAAGACCAAAGATGTGACAGAAAAACACAAATCCAATGGTTCGATGTAGACGGTCCGATTCGGGATGGGGCAGGATGCGGATCACTGAGAAGATGTTTTTCTTTTTTCTTCTTTTCTTTTACATCTTCTGCTTTTTGAGACATTTCAGGCACCGCGCAACAAATGCTTTCATTGTATGCTTGGTCCACATACAGATATTATAAAATGAACACAAGATAAACAAAAGTCCAAATAACTGCATACAGGATTGAACATCTTTTAAATGACGCTTATCTTCATCTTTATCTAACTCTATGCATTCATTGAAATAACTGTAGGCAAGAAAAGAAAACTAGTTGAAATTTAAATTTTACATATACACAGTTGTGGTCTCTTAAAAGTGTAATTATATTTGTATAAATGACCATTTTTTTATTTAATTATATAAAGAGCATGCATTATTTGTTTCCTTCTATTAACATTACTTAATAAACAAAGTCAGGTCTTGATTGAGACACATATGTTACCTATTTTTCCCAATGCTTATCCATTTTTATGTTGACAAAGAAAGTTAACTTTTCCATTATATGGTTCTCTTTGGTCACATCCATCAGTGAGCTATGGCTGGGTTCTCCTGTCTTAACCATTTCTTAGTCAATGCTTTCTTGTTAGCTGCCAGGAGCGCAGCCATTAGGTATTTATCTATATGTCCTAAGTGAGGGTGCATATAACTCAAATAAAGTATTTTACTATGTATATTTAAATCCCTTTTAATATATAGTATGCTTATTTCTTCCCAATACTCTTGGTTGCTTGGTACCCTTGGAAGCTGTTTCATTGGTGTACAGTATATAGTGAGGGGCAGTATGTGTGAGTGGTGTGTGTGTGTGTGTGTGTGTATGTATGTGTGGGGCATTATATCTACAGGTACTGTATGTTTTGGTGCGCGCATATGACCATGAGAGTGCATGTTTCTGTTTTGTGCGTGTCTTGTACCTTGGGTGGCTCAGTAGTCATTTTGATGCCAGCCTGAAGTATGGAGATGGGGAAGTCTGGGTGAGGGGAGGAGCTGAGCCACAGCCTGAAGTCTGGATGAGAATCCTCAACCTGTAGCTGCTCCACTAGCTTATCCAGCTGAGGCATCCATGACAGGGACAGGTGGCAATTAGCCAAGAACACCCAGTGACCTGCCACACACATGCACACAGAAAGTTCAATTCAATTCAATTTTATTTGTATAGCGCTTTTAACTATAGACATTGTCACAAAGCAGCTTTGCAGAAATACGAATGTAGATCTAGATCACTAATGAGCAAGCCAGAGGCGACAGTGGCAAGGAAAAACTCCCTGAGACGACATGAGGAAG
>JAOUQW010000040.1:5404042-5422132 GCA_028565825.1 Olivaichthys viedmensis | reverse complement strand
ACACAGGACAATAAATACACAGGGCAATGCACGCTAACTAGACAGGACAACATTGAATGGGGTAGTCTGTAAACTGTTTGTAAACAATATTGACTGGGGAAAGTGTCCCAGCAGCAGCAGGATGGGGAAAATTCCCCTCTCTCACCTTATCCCAGTAGAGGCGGAGCTGGCAGAGCCAGTCGAAAGCGTTGACATCGCAGCAGCCTGCTTTGGCCAATTTGTCAATGACATCACGGGCATGAACCTCCACTGTAACCAAAGCTACGATCTTGAGGCGCATGATTTTGGAGAGATTTCCTCTTATGGCCTCAGAGTAGCGGTGCAGCATGGACACCTGCCAGAGACATGACCAAAGCGTACACTTGAGCCTCTCTGTGACACTGACACTGCTCTATGTGACTCTCCCATATTCTGGCACAATATTCATGATTATGGCACGGGCAATAGGATCTGCTGCAGTTTTTTCCCTTTGTTCTTATATCCATTGCATCCCTTCTGAAATTTCAGTGACCTTGGGTCTGAAAACTGTTAAAGCTACACACTAAGGTGAAGACAATCATTGTGTTCGTGCCACAGAAAATCAATCAGTGTGTTTGCAGGAAGCCCCCCTTGGGAGTCCCTTGTCTCACCTGTTTCTTCTTCATGGATTTGAGTGCAGATTTGTCTGCCCTCTCTTTGCCTGCAATCAGGGATTTTGTGACGTCTGTAGTCCACTGGATCTGACTGGCTGTTATCAGCATCTGCATAAAAACAGGACATTTTACCATCTAAACAAGCACATGCGCACACACACACACACACACACACACACAGGTGTATGATTGAGGTCACTCACCTGTCCAGGCCAATCTTTAACCCACTTGTCTCTTTTTCCAGTCATCTTTTTGAGAGCTATGCAGCAGTTCTTCAGACAATCCTTCAGAGTCCAGCGCATGGTCCGCTCAATATCACACAACCACGCCTACACACACACACACACACACACACACACACACACACAGCCAGAAGAGAGACAGTGATATAGCACTCGAGTCCTGGACTCGGACCTAAGGTCCGACTTCAGTCACAATGTACTTGACTTGGACTCGCTTATTTATGACGTCAAACTCAACTGGTGGTTCATGAGATTTGGACATAACTTGGGCTTTAAAAAAAATAATTTACACTAAATTTTGCATTCTTTAACATATTAATGCAAATCTGTTACTTCAACATTAAATAATGTTACTCAGACTACACTATTATAGTCTACTGCAGAGTCCCCACATGACTCATGCGGGGACTCTGGTGAGATGGTGAGATCAGGTGAGATAACTTAGAATTGACCGAGACTTGACTGAGGTGAGCACAATGGAAAAAAAAGAGATTTGTTATACTGGATTGCTCATAATGGAAGCATCAGCCATACTGGATTTTTCACCCTTGTCAGGGTGGTGCAAAAAATCCAGCAATTGTGGATGTTCCTGGTGTTATGTGATTTTGAAGGGTATGCAAGTGGTAACGTGAGCTAGCTAGATGTTTGTTTTTTTGGAACTGTGAGCGACAAGCAACATTAGAAAATAGAAAATAGCGATATCCAGTGACAGGTACTTAATAATTAGCAGTCTGACCACTGCTAACGAGTGTGTTTGATATGCTATTGTTTTTAACTCACCTCTACCGGCCCTTCTAGAAGAACAGGATGTGTGAATTCCACAAACTCCCCATCAGCAGAGAACATCCCACCAGCCTCAGACTTAATACTGCTGATCCCCATCTACAGACACACACGCATGCAGATTAGTCACCGTGTGTATGATAGCTGTAGTAGAAAGCACAGCTCAGACAGGACCCTATGTGACCAGGACTCGTTTTTGGATGTCAACTAAAGGTCACGACTGATCAATTACTGACGCTCTTAATATTCTGAACTGATTCTTTAGAAAAATGATTTAAGACCATGAGTTTATGATTCCGGCTCTACCATCTCTTTGCTCATCTGGGAGTCCAGTGTGTGTGGGTGTACCTTGTTGATGCGTAGGCTCTTGATGTTGTCGAAACACTTTTTGAGGTGAGGCTGCACTGCGTTTGGGTTGCGCGACTGGCCCAGTATCTCCAACAGGTCATCATTGGACAAGAAGTAAAATCGTGGAAAGATCTGTCTCTTGGTTTCCAGATACATATCTAAAGACTTCTGGATTTCCTCCAGCTTACTGTTCATCTCAGACAGCTTCTCAGGCAATCCTGGCACAGAGAGGGAGGAGTTCATGATCTGTCCTTGCCTTCATTTTCTCATGTTACTGACAACTACATCATGTGTCCCACTTCCCTTTTATCAAACTCAAATCTGATTTTTTTAATTTTAATTTTGACTTCAGTTCAGTCAAATTTAAATTTGTAGTTATATCTGATAGTTTATATTAGTTTTATTTTTTAGATATATTTTTATTCTGAGAACTATAGTTTTAATTAGGTTCTATATATTTTAGTTTCAGTTTTGGTTTCAGTTATTTTAGTTGTAAGGACAGACAAGGTTTTGGAGTCATTTTTGCGTCTGATCTTTAGAGAGGAATACATAAATAGACACGGTACGTGTTTAAGGTATTATTATTTAGTCATGGCATATTATTATTAGAAACCAGACAAATATTTGCACACCGTGCTCACTCTCTTCCTGCCAGGTGCCATTTTACGCACCAAACTAGAACTCAAGTCACGTGCAAGTTGCTATCTACCTGCTGTCTATCTATCTACCAATATCTCTATAACTATTTTTATACATCTATCTATATCTAGCAATGGATGGATGAATATATATATATATATATATATATATATATATTATATATCTAGCATTTCCATACTGCTTCCCAAAAAGTCATTCAAGCATCTCAACTGAGTGACTCACTGGACTAGAGTAAACAGAATCGGGATTTTAGGTCTCTATTATTCCTAGAGTCACATGGCCCGTCTCCTTCCAGTTGCAAGCTGTTGTGCATCAGCATTTCTCCACCTGGCATGGCTCAACCCCCAACTCCTACCTGAGTAATGTGTTCCTCTCAGAGCATTGTTGTCCTTGTTTAGTCGGTCCATGATGGTCTTCCAGCTGGAGTTGATATTATCAAACTCAGCGGACTCACGAGGCAGCTGCTTACGAATGTCCTCCCCCAGGAAGATGTTCTGAGAGAGCATTGGAAATAAATTGTGAAAGGAATCACAGGTGTGTATACAAAGTCACACACATAGGATATCTATTCTGACAGCCACTATGCACTCTCTTCATCACTGCTGAGAGAACAGATGGCTCTTCATGCTCACACTGCGTTGCGTGTTTGTGCAATGATGTGAGTGTGTATTTTTGTTTATGTATCAGGCCGGAGGTACTGGGGGTCATGGTTAATGCAGCAGTGCAAACCTGCTGTTCTGTCTCTGCAGATATGGGGTTTATTAAAGGAAGAGAGTGAGTGAGATTCTACCGAGGTCTGTACAAGTGTGAGCTCATGCTTAATCAGTGAAGGTTTGCAGATGCGCATATGTGTTTATGAATGCCTGGTTAACCCCTTGATCTACTTGATTTACAACAAACAACGTGCTGGAGAGTGTGAGAAAGTGCTGCGTCATGGAAAAAAATTGCATTAGGTTTTAGGCAGTTTCTTTTTGGAAAACAAGCTCTATAATGTTTGTGTACAGAATGTGCATATATGATTGTAAAATCATTCAAACATAACTAACAGTGGAAAAGGTTTACCAGGATACGTGCATTAATGTGTCTCCAAGTAAAAGCACACATGCAAGTGTGTTAGTGCTGGCTTTTGAGAACTGAATATGACCAACTCAAGAATTGTTGGCACCCCTTAAGAGAATGGGCAAAAATGATTGCATAAAATAAACGTTGCGCCAAATAATTAAAATTTTCAAAAATCTGTTGAACTGGTCTTTATTTTTTTACACACTTTTAAAAAAAAGTGTCCCAAAAACATATGTGGCAAAAATATTGGCACCCATAAAGAATATTTAAAATATATGCAACGTGCCAATCTTTGAAGAAGAATTATTATATATATTTTTTTATTGCTCTCAGTCTATTTCCCTGGGTTATAAATATGAGGTTGCACACATGTAAAATCCCTTTGTCATCCATCACCACAGAGAAACAAAAGGGTTTTTGATCTGCACAAGTCCGGCAATGGATATAAAACATACATAAGCAGCTAAAAGTATCATTAAGGACAATCAGGGCCATAATAAAAAAAGTTTCAAAAGTCTGGAACAGTAAATAATTTGCTAGGAAATGAGGAGTGGGGAGGATGGTGAAGGAGGCAAAGAACTGCACAAATCACAGTTTCAGAACTGCACAGTTTAGTTGATTGTTGGGGTTGTCCAGTTTCAATTATTAGACAGCACCTCCATAAAACAAGCTAATTGGAAGGGTGCAGGAAAAAAGACCTTCTTGGGAACAACCCACAAAATGGAATTGTGTGTTGTGGTCGGGTGAGATTAAAAACAAACTATTTTGTCCATGCACACCATTGCTATGTTTGGTGAAAAAGCAAAAGCCCCCATACCCCCTGTAAAATATGGTGATGGATTAATGCTTTAGGGCTGTTTAGCGGCTTGTGAAAATCGATGGCATCATTAATTCTGCTAGGTATCGGGATATTTGAGCCCAAATAAACACAGAAATGGTTGTGGGAACACAAAATCAGTGTTCAGAAATTGCCATGAAGAGGGCTGTCCACATGTGCAAATCTAAGAAAGTACAGGAGCTTGAAATGTTCTGCATGGAGGAGTGGTCCAATATACTTGTACAAGTGTTCTCCAACCATGTTAGACATTACACTAAGAGACTCAGTGCTGTAATTATCTGCAGGGAAATATTCTTGTAGCATTTTATATGTTTATGTATAATTCAAGTGCTGACTGAATGTGTTTTTGTGTGTGATTACCTCCAGGTACATCCACTGTTTCTGGACTGTAAGGATCATTTCTATGACCTCTAGTACCAGAGACAGGCAGCGCTCCCAGCGGTCCACCTCTTTCTCAAAAGCCCTGACAAAGCGTGAGGCTTTCATAGTGGACAAAGTCACCTGGTTATCCTCCAGGGCCTGGAACACCTCCTCTGTACCTCTAAAGAGAGCAAACACACGTGCACACGTGCACACACACCCACACACACAAGGAAACGTGCAGTTACTAAACACTGTCTCTAGATACTCAAAGTATAGAAAAATAGAACAACAATGACCAAAAAAAGAAAAATAGGTTCAAGTTTTTCCTTTATAAATGACCATCACTAACAGAAAATCTTCATGCTGACAATATTTCTATCTGAACCATCTATTCTCTCTCCGCTGAGGCAGGAGATCAGCAGAAAAGATGCAGCAAACAAAAGAAAGGACAAAGTGAACAGCATTGGCCCTCGACCCCCTTCTAAGTGTACTGCGTTACCATGGCAGCAGCCTCACGCCGCTGCAGCCGTCTCCATGCCAACAGTAGACCCAGCTTTAGTGCAAAGAGGAGACACTGCTCTTGGCACCTGACGTATATACACATACAAACGCACACACACATGCGCTCGCCTTACCTTTCATTTACACTCAGATCCACATATCATCGTAAAGTGATCTGATATGGTTTCACTATTCCATTCGTACAAACCTCTTTAAATAAGACCCAGTCTATCGAAGCAGCAGGTGTGTGTGGGGAGGGGCGACCTCACTTTCATTACTTTCTCTGCCTCCCTGTGCTCCCCTCAACCTCCACGTCCTTTTAGTGCATCTGAAACCCTTCTACGGTATGCAATGGTTGGGTTGATGAGAGAACTAATGGCCAGCGTACAAACACACAATCAGGCATGACAGTTTGGGCTGTGAAGGACAGAGGAAGAGATTGGGGCTGCCTTGAGAGTAAGTAAATTACTTGAACACCACTCTCCTTTACATCATCTGCATACTCTAACCTCACACACACACACACACATACGCACAAACACATGTACACTCTTTGTGACTCTGTATAACAGTGCCCAGGAGAGAGGAAGGTAAGGGGGGCAAGGGGAAGGCACAGCGGGTTGTCATGGTAGTCAGGGTGCACCAATCATATTCAGGCATTATGGGGTAAAAGAGGGAGAGGATGTTGAGGGAGAGAAAGGGGCTGAAAATAAGGCAGAGAAAAGCAAGTGAGCATCCCATTAACAGGACAGAGGAAGATTGGGGAAGACAGAGGGAAGAGATATGTACAGAGCGACGACGAGATGCCGACTTCCACAGTAACAACATGAAAACTTTAGCATCTTTAGCATGACTAACCACAAGCTGCTGAGCACACACCTTTCTGACTAATCCCTCCAGTCAGGTACAACGCAATTCTCTCATAAGCAATGCCATTCCAGATCAATACTGCTTTACTGCTGTAGCTGCTAGAATGCAGTGCTGTGTGAAGTCTGTAGTATTTAATACAATGAAGATAAGGAGCCAGAATCTAACCAGGTGTGGATCACCAGATAAAAAAAAACAATAACAACAAATTTCATAACGACATTACAATACTCAGGACTTTTAAGCTTGTTAATGTCACTGTATAATTTAGTGCACCAGCATTATTAACCACCTAACCTCTATCTACAGCATCTGTAACGCATGTGTTCCGGTTTACTTGAAACTTCCTTATAATGGAAGTCTAAGGGCAATTTTTGTGGATTGATCCCGCAAAACCTTTTGGGAAAGTATAAGCAACGGGAATTGTTTTTTTTTTTACTGTATTGCTTTAGTGTTGGAAAGTCGGACGAAACTACATAAGAACAGTTTTGGTAAGACATTATGTCATGTCTGTCTAATCTTATGACCTTCATACTTAAGAGTTTGATGGTTGTAGTTTTTTATTTATTTGTGTTATACAATTCAAACATTTATTAACAAAATTCAACAATTATGAATGAGTTTAGAGTAAATGTTTTTTTCTGGATAGAGATTATGTTGAAAAACGCTGGGGTATTTCTTTAATTACTTAATTGCATACCTAAAAAGGTCAGATACATTTTCTTACCCCAACAATGAGGGATTTCGAATTAACAAATGGTGACAGCGTATTTACCTAGTTTAGTCCACAAAAACAGAGAAACTGCAGTTTTGACTTTTGAATTTTATTAAAAACTACTTCTGACTAATAGCACAGGAAATGCATTTAACCTTCATTTGCAATGTGCTGAAGTAGATGCATTCATTCCCTTTCCTAAACAGACGCACTCAATTACCTCCCTGTATGGTGAGCAATGCAGGGAAGAAAGGCAATGTGGTATGGAGAAGTGCTTCAGTTTTTCAGAGAAACACAGACAGATGAAATGGAGACACACACACACACACACACACGAGACAACTACAGCAGAACACAAAGAGTAGCACTCCTTACGGTTCTCTCCAGAAGGCTACAGCTCACATAGGTGTGATAATAGAATAGAATAGAATAGAACAGACCTTTATTGTCACATATACAAGTACAGTACAGTGAAATTGATTCTTCACATATCCCAGCATGTTGGTAAGCTGGGGTCAGAGCGCAGGGTCAGCCATGATACCAGCACCCCTGGAGCAGGGAGGGTTAAGGGCCTTGCTCAAGAGCCCAACAGTGGCAGCTTGGTGAAGCTGAGGTTTGAACCCACGACCTGCTGATCAGTAGCCCAGTGCCCTAACCACTGAGCCACCACTGCCCACAATAATGCCCACAATAAAGATAATGCATATTACCTGAGTGATTGTGTGTGACTCAACGCCTGAGGGCATGTGGAACACACTGTGTGAGTGTGTGTTTGCTGATTGGAGCTTGTCTCAGAGGAAAAGCAAGTGAGAGACAGGCAGAGGAGAAAGAGGAGACAGAGAGCTCAGGGCACTGCATCAGTTCCAACCATATCCCATACACCACACACTGATTTATACACACTAACCACTGCTATTTCAGTTCTGTTTATATCATACAAACTCCCTTGGCCACACAGACACACACTTTAGATTCTCTGTCTCTTTCTCTCACACACACACACGAGTAGGCACAAATGCAAAGGCAAAGACAGAGGCACACATTTTAAAGGACATAAAATAATTAATTACAAATGCAAGAATAAACGGAATAACTGAGGACACCTCCGTGAATAACAGACCCTCTATGTGTATATGGGGCAGTAGGTATTTCCTATAGCTCAACAGGTAGAGCAAGGTGCGAACAACATTCCCAGGGAGGAATAGAAATGTATACTTTCCCAAAATGCTCTCTTCTGCAAGTCGCTTTGGGATTGACAACTTCATCAATATGTTTGTTTTTCTAAATTCAGTCATTTTAATTCATAGCTATTTTAGGCAGTGGTGGCTCAGTGGATAAGACTCTGAGCTAGTAATCTGAAGGTTGGACGTTTACATCTCAGAGCAAGGCCCCTAAACTGCTCATCTGTGTGATTGTATGGTCTTCCTCTGATACTTGTATGTATGCGTGTGCGTATTTTGGAAGGCAGTGTTAGCAGGCAACGCAACATCTTTTCCATTCGCCCATTCAAACCTCAGCTCTGCCAAGCTGCCACTGTTGGGCCCTTGAGCAAGGCCCGCAACCCTCCCTGCTCCAGGGGCGCTGCATCATAGCTGCCCCTTCGCTCTGACCCCAGCTTACCAACATGCTGGGATGTGAAGAATCAAATTTCACTGTACTGTACTTGTATATGTGACAATAAAGAAGATTTCTATTTCTATTCTATTAATAAAGCCCCTTTCGCCTCTCTCTTCCTCTCTCTCTCTTCCTCCCTCTCTCTCTCTCTCCCTCTCTGTCTGTCTCATCACCGGGTTTGGGTCGGGATGCTAACTGAATTGGGCCTCAAGTCTAATTCTAATCTGCAGCAGATGGCCAGACCAGCAGCAGCAGCAGCAAAACAGCAACATGAAGTCAGCTCTCAAACACACACACGCGCACACACACACACACACACACACAGGACACACACAGGACACACACACACACACACACACACACACACACACAGGCACTAGGGGGCAGTGTTGTGCCTTGCAATGGCACTGGGCCAACCTCACTAAGGACATAATAAAGACACAAATCAATGTCGATAATTCAGAGAGAGCTGCTCAACATGGGTTGAGTTATAATTTGAGGTCTCACGTTGAATTTGGAGAGTAAACAGCGTAAGCACTAATTCATGTGGGGAGACAAGTGCGCACACACACACAGACCCCTCTAATGTGATAACTGCAGAGCACAGGAAGAACATAACCTCTCTCAATGACTTCTATCAGAAAAAGCTAGTTCAGAAGTGTGTCTTCCTATGCTGTGTGTGTGTGTGTCTGTGTGTGCATTTGATGTACTAGGAGAAATGGAGCTAGTTAACTGTAAATAACATACTGTACAAGTAGAAGACTTGAAGTATTGGGTCCTGATAAAATAAATATGTTCAAATAATAATGTTTTTGGTTAATAAAAATAAAATGTTTTTGGATTGTTTGGCTTGATGGGAATATTGGGGTTGGGTGGAAACGTCTTTTTTCAATATTCCCATTAAGCCAAACAATCCAAAATCCAAACAATACATGTACAATATTCACAGTTTAAGTTTATGATCTGTCACTTCTTTAAAAATGAGAAAAAAAATACTGTACTCCAAGGTACAAATTTTGTGTCCAGTTAAATGCCACCTAAAACACAACCCCATATAAATTCCACTAGCTATGAACAGACTGCTTGCAACTTACAGTAGCAAGCAGGAAGTCATGGTTTGTTGTGTCTGTGCTCTAATTCCCAGACATTGTTTCCTTTCCCAATCATCAGTCGTTGGTGGAGGATATGGCTCGAGTTTGTAGGCCATCGTGATTGCTATCCATGCTATCGAGGTAGCTACTGTGCTTACATGTACCGGAGTGAGACACATATTAAACACTATTGACTATTGTAAAATCTTATCTAATCCCATGAAAATGTCCTGTGTCAACATTCAAACCATTTCATGGGCGTTATAAGGTTCAAGATTAGGCATTGATCTGTTGTGTTTTTAGGAATATATTTATTAAAGTCAGTCTGTTATATGATTTGGAACCAATTTGAATATAATTCCTCTGTGGGTTAAAAAACAAAACGCTTTGGTAAATAGATGAAATATATTTCAGATCTTGGGGTAAAACTAAAGATGAAAGAGCATTTAGCACATGATGTTTAGTGTGTGTGTGTGCATCAGAACGAATTTCACTGTTCAAACACTATTCAAATAAAAAAATGTTTAAAGATCCCCATGTTCTACTTGTGTGGCTGGATATAGGAAAAGGGTTCGGAATAAATCCATGTCATTTGTGGCATACTTTGTTTTCATGTATTTAAAAAAATATATATATAAAAAACAAAGTAGGTGTCCTAAAATGCCATTCCATGTAAGTAGTTTACCATTTTTACTTATTGAATTCACTCTTTTTATGTGGCTGACTCTCAAATGGCATCTCAAACAGCACTTTGTAGGTTTTACAACACGATGTTATATCCCATGTAGTACGCATACAGTATATAGTAAATAAGAAGCTATTTGGAATTTGGTCTGACTGTATGTTGGAGGCTTAAATAGAAAAATATATAAACATATATTCCTGCATAAAGACAAGATGGCAGTTTTCTACAGCAATTAAGATTCAAATGCCATTTTTATAGGAATTTGACAGCCCTACGCTCCGTCCCCAGCATGTCCAAACACTCCACAATAACACACACCTACTCACATAATATTCAACTCCATATCATCCATAGTATCATCACTGAGCTCTCAGAACATCGCCACCCGTTACTGTAAGGCAGAGTAATTTGAAATTGATTCTGTCTCTGAGAGCACATACCTGAATACTAAAGAGTAAGTATGCTTTAGACAGAGAGGGAAAGTAAAAGTAAAGGAGAAGAAAGGAGAACACTGATGGAATCTCTTTTTCCTGCACAGGATCCATGTGTTAACAAGCCAAGAGATTCATGGGAAAAGGGAGAGAGAGAATGAACGGCCTCTCACTGCTCTGCCGCTATAAATAGAAGAGGAGATTGGCGTGTCACAGGGACCACTTTAAGCTCCAAGCTTCTAGCGCTCCCTCTTTCTTTTTAGCCCTCCTTTTTTTCTTTCTCCCTGTCAGTGTGACAGCAACCCCCGTCTCCGTCTCCGTCTCTCTCTCTCTCTCTCTCTCTCTCTCTCTATCTATCAGGTGGGCGTGGGAGGGCTTTGTGACTGCAGGAGGATGACAGCTCAGAAAACAGAGACACAGCCCTTTTGGGCTTTACCATCATCTCGCCCCACACATTTCATTATGCTAAACACACAGGCGCACAGACCTGTACACCAGGTAATAAAAGCTCGCACAGACCCACACAGACATACCTGTACAATTTAAACAAGTGTATACAAAAGGATGTGCAAACATACTCTCTCTCTCTCTCTCTCTCTCTCTCACTCTCTCTCTCTCACTCTCTCTCTCTCTCTCTCTCCTTGCTGTCACAATTCCACAATAATCATAGCTTAATTAAAAACAAAACAAAAAAAACCTAACATAAAGAAGAAATGCTAGAGATTTTAAAGAGATTTTCAAATACAAACATGATACAAACAATCCTTCAATCAACCTCATTCCTAATTCAGCACATGTACATGCACGCAGCTTCAAGCTGAATATGGATTTGTCCAGGCCCTTTCAACCCTTTCAACCCTTTTTGCTGTACAAATGATTCCATTAGATTAGAGTGTGTGTTTGGCTTCACTATATTTACAGTGCCTTCTCTCTATTCTCCATTTCTCTCAGGCTTGTTTGAATAATTGAGAGTATATTGTGCTGCATGAAACTCCCTGATGGTCCCAATCAAACGACGACATGCTAATATCATCATTTAAACTGATACAATAGAGATTTCCTTTCCTTTCCTTTTCCAGAATATTTATTTAGATAGACAAGTGTACGCTATGTAATACAATCTTGTCTTGGTTTCCTTGTTATCAATAAGTGGTTTAGGTCTCTATGTCTTATATGTGTCCTTTTCTCCTAGGGTTCTCAGCGTGGGCCCAGGGATCCATGAAGTATAGCTCGGGGATCTACAATTTTAGTTGAAGTTTTTTAATGATGTAATGATATGTGAGATAATTATCAACTACTATTAACTACAATTGTTATAGTCGTGATAGTTATGATTGAGTTATTATAGTTACAAGTCTAATTGACTGGTCACAACTGAATGGGTTTAAAACCATGCCCAGCATGCTAATGTGTTTCTTTTAGGAAGTTGTTTATTTCCTCATTTAAGGCTCACTAACTTAAAAATGTTAACTTGTAATCAAACTGTATTTTAAGATAATTAAAGCGGGGAATGTGCTCTTTATATTATACAAAATGTTTCAAATCTACTTTTTAACACAATTTAACTGGTTTGGGTTCTGTGGCTGAAAGGTTCATGAATATAAAGCTCTGATGGCGCCAATAAATAAATATGTTGATACTATTTGCCTAATGTGCTTAACATTTAAATAGTTGGATTAGCCTCATAAAATAAATCTGTTTTGCGATTATAAGGGGGCCCAGAAAGGTTTGTTTTTGGGGGGTTTTACACCCAAAGGACTGCAAAAAGTTTGGGAACCCCTGCTTTATACTATTCTTGTAATTTGGCTTATTTAAACTACTGAAATTCCCTCTCTGCATTTCTTTTTTTTTTTCCTCTTCCTCTTTGCATCTTTTCTCTCTCCTGCTCTTACCTAGGGGGCTGTTAGGTATGCCACCCAGACTAATATCAAAATGCCACATGAATTACTGTGCTTTTGCATGTAGCAGCACTCCCCTGCAGCACACCATTCCATCATATTGAGGAATAGTGTTTTTAAGCTGCCGGCCTGCTTTGGTGTTAATATATTCGCATTAAGGCACCATAACGTTGCATCTTATGAAGCCAGTAATGGTCCCTCTGTGGACATCCAGTTCTCCTCTCTGCACAAAACCACCAATTACCCTTCGACTGGGAACACATGAAAGTTATGGTTCAATTATGCTGTGGTAAAAATAATTCAATACATCAATTCGACAAAGTCAATCAGGACAACTCTGCAATTAAGAGGTGGGAGAGCTGCTGAAGGGCGAGCCTTCAACTACTGGGTACCCAAGACAAACTGTGTGGCTGTGGCCTGGTTTGTGTGTGTGTGTGGTTGTGGATATGTACACATGCAGCTCCATACTGTGTCCCCTAACAGTGTTTCTGATTGCAAGATTTTTTAAAGAGAATTACCCCACAAATCGAATCTTGTGGGCCATGGCGCTGGAAAGCAATTGTAGGGTGGATGCATGTGTATTCTTAAAGAGGTCGGGCTTTTATAGAGGGATTACAATGTAGAATGATTCATTTGGATGGGTGGAATGCCCACCCAGAGAGTGTGTGTGCCCGTTTGTACGAGGTCTTTTTATTTATTGTGATTTTTAGAAACAGGAGGTCAGAAAAGGCCACTATGGAGACATGTGGCATCAGGAGTCATTTCTGTTGAAGTACCAAAAATAAGCCTGAGTTGTTTACCACAAAAAACAACAGATTTTGTATTTTTGTCAGGTGCTGTTTTTATTTCTCCATTATCTAACTACACATTCAACCAAAAGGGGAATTATTACTATAAACTACAATATGACTTCTGTCCTTTCATTACTTTGGTAGCAGAACCGCAAAATAACCTCATTAACGATGTCATTAATTACTGATGACATTCACAGACAGAAAAACTCTTATTAGTTGATCTACTACCAGGCTTCCTTAACTCTAAAGTGAGGAAGTAGATGCTGATAACATGAGGAACAGCAATTTATCTTAATTGCAGTTTACAGCATGAACATCCCTAAATCCGGCCCCTGAGGAGAGATTCAGTTCCTCTCACTGGGAATGAATGGGAGCTCAGAGAGCTTTAATCCTCTTATTAACTCTCCTAGCTGCCTCTCAATAAGCACCTGAGTGTCTGAGACCTCTTGACCCCAGACGGTGAATTTTAACCCTCCCCTTCCTCACCTTAGTCTATGGTGACCTTTGTCTTTGTAGGGAGCGATGTCTAGGGAGATTTCCTCCCAAGTCTTGGTGATTCCCTCCAGTGACTGTGAAAAAAAACGTAAAAGTCAAGCATTAGCAGAGGGCTATGATTACTTTTAACATTAGTAAGCACCTTCCACCTTCTTTCTGAATGCAGGCAGGCGCCAGAGCTGAGTAGGCAGCCTTCAGTCTGAAGAAGGTCTCGGGAGATTTACATGAGGAGGAGACTAACAGCAGAGTCTTGTCTTCATCAGAGAGAAGATCATTCTCGAAACACCAGCCACGTGTAGGAATGAAGTGGTGTCACTTCCCATATATTCTCTCCGTCTTTCTTTCTCTCTTTCTCCGTCTATCGAACATGACTTCTAAGTGAACTGAGCTGTGCTTTGGGGGGTTCCAGGCTCTTCAAACAAGTCCGTCCTCCCATCACTGCTTACCCGCTAAAACTGTTGTTTTTGTAACCTCTGTGAGCGCAGAGCAGCACGTCTGGGAATCCCAAGACAGAGCGCGAGTAAGAGGGCGGAGTAGAGGAAGAGAGACTCCCAGTCTCCTGGCTGACAGGCAGTCAGAAGGAGAGGCTCTTGGCGCTCCTCCACAGGGCCAGTGAGGGCTGATGTGCAGGAAATTAAGTGCAGGGCTCATTTCCCCCATGGCCACCACACAGGACCTTCAGCTGCATCCCCAGGAGAACCGCCTCAGCCAGTAACAACGCAGCAGTCATTATACACAGGATTTCTTGGGCAATCACTTATCTGCTTTTAAGATGTAAAATCTTGCAATAACTTTGATCCTAATATTTGTGTTGTACAGACAGAGCCTCACCTTACTACTAACCTTCTACTCTCCACCTCTAATGCAAACCCTAACTGCACCAGGGCGGTGCACAGATACAAGCTCCATTTCTGAGTAACGGTGTTATCGACTGAAGATAACGCTCGGTTACTCACAGGACACTCGCTTTGACATTTCTCAGCGACTTCTGTCTTCTAAATGCTGACCTTGCTTTTTCTTTGTTCATTTAAAGAGCCTCTCAGGACTTCATTGGCCAGAAGGAGAAGGGACCCGGAGCAGGAGCTAAAAGCATGGAAACTTAACCTAATTATCAAAGTGTTATGTGACTAAACAGAGTGCTAGACGGTCGGAAAAAATAAGTGTGAATAGAGTGAACATACCTCAAGAGATAAAACAGACAAAAGCTTTTTTTTCTAGTTCCTGTTCTGTGGGGGTGTGAAAAGACTAACTGAGGAAACAGATACGCTGGCAGGAGAGGTGTTGTGAAACAATGCTCCAGGCTGTGTGCACTCTTTTACCTGTTCTATGGAAAGCTCTTTGCTGGCGGCTCCAGAGATCTCGCAGATGCGCTCAGCATACTGGTCCAGGCCCAGTCCCACAATCTCCTCCAGCGTAAACTCTGCACTGTTCTGGTCAAAGGAACGCTGCCCCTCATGCTTGATCTGATTCCAGTGCCTGAAACGTACACACATTCATTAAAAAAAAAAAACATAAAAAAAAAACTATTGGTGTGGATTGGTCTTGACCTTCAAATGACCTTCACGACCCCAGAAAATTGAAGAAGCTACAGGTTTTTATTTAATGTAAAATTTACAAAAAATCTGTCAAAATTCAAAAGGCCCTGGGCACACCTTTAAAATTGCATTTGAATTTACATTGGCAGTAGTGCTACACTATGCATTTGCGTTGCATAAACCACGGAAGGTGAAAACTGTTGCTTTCTTAGGCACAGAAAATCACAAGAAAATGTCATGATTTTATTACGGTGCATTCACATTGCAGCTGCGCGGAGCATTTTTCATTTTCTATAGAGATGGGTGAAAATCCTGCGCGAAGGATTGTGGGAAGGAGAGCGAAAACACAATTACAGCAAAACAACCCAGTATACCCCGCAAAAAGACCTCCAAAAAATGGGAAATAACTACATTTAAGTTTAAACATTTAATTTATTCAATACTCGAACGCGCATCGGGTGGGAGATAAATACATTGGTCTAAAAGAAAGTGTGCAAAAATTCAGAGGGACATGAATACATTTGGAATTTAATGAAGTTTAAGAAACACGAATAAAGATACCCAAAAGCTTCAGTATAGTCAGCATGTTTTAACCTCCGTTTCACTGGGTCACAGCTATAACCTACAGCTCCGCATGCACTTCACTCAGCTAAACATGCTTGTTTTTTTAGCAACACCCCTCCCAAAAAAAACATCCAGCTGCTGGCGAGGGAAGCGTTTCACTTCGCCGCCTGTGAATGTACCATTAGGCTACTTGGGATTCATGTAAAAATCTGCCATCTTTAACCTGTCCTAACATCTTAAATGAGAATAATTGTTTCTCATGTAAGCCCCTTCAACACACAGTTAGGCCAAATCTCAGAAGGATTCTTATTCACTATATATGCTTCCTACATAGGGTATAACATAATGCCGCTGTAGCTTTGTACTGAACAATATGCCCAATAAATTGTCATTTCAGATTCCGTCACAAAAAAAAATAACTCAGACATTTGCCTGCTGGAAATTGTTACTTACATGTAGTATCATTGTAAGACGTGTTTTTATATTTAATTAAAAAGTTAAAAAAATTTTAATAATATGTGAAGATGAAGTAAGCTGTAAATTACATGCATTTATTCTAATCCCCTTTTCCTAGGATTGGAAACGCATTTTAACAGGCTAATGTTAGGCGGCTTAAACATTTAATTGTGGATTTTCCCCCCCTCAAATCCTTAAATGCATAAATATTATAAACATTTTAATAGTGTTCAAACAGTGAAATTAGTTTTGGCAGTCCTAAAACCTACCATCATGACTTAAAGTGTAAAAAGACAGCTGCAACGCTGTACGGGTGTCTTGCTGTTCCCCGATTGACATGTATGTTACTGATGACAACTCATAAAAGTTATACTTCAACCACAGGAGATATTATAATCATTCAGCACACCTGGCGGTTATCTCCTTTAAAGAAAATATTCCAACACGACCAGGCTGCCATGTCTTTTTTTACTCTGATCCACAACAATCACGCATTTCCCTTGCGTGCACACTAAACTAGCGGGGAATATTAGGAAGCATCTTGCAGAGTGTTACATCAGTAGTGATTAGCTGCCTGCTATCAGGGGAGATCTGTGACTGTCTGGGCTGTCTCTGTTGGGGCTGTCAAAACAGGCCTGTTTGGGCTGAATGGGATGTTGTTTTGGGAATGCCACAGCCAATCTGGGAACCAACAGGAAGTATGACAGGGTCCGAAGTAAGAAAACGGGTAAACGCGTCCATGGAAAAATGTTTAGTTTAATATAGACGACGCCGAAGACACTTGGGCTCAGTGGGAAAGAAGCAGTAGCAGGGAGAGCAAACTATAACTAATGGGGTGAAGTGATTCACTGCAGCTCATTCCACACAGGCCTTGACTTTTTAACCTTCCCTTGATCAGAGGCTTCGAGAGTAAATTCTTTACACAGATGGAGTAAAAATGGATTCCTGCACACACAGCAGGTAACATAGTTGAAGTGCAACTTATATAACTGAAAGTGTGTAGGCACATCAGTGAGAAGAAGTAGCTGGCAGGCAGCCTCTCAAGACGATGATGTTTTCTGTTTATTAGGGCGGTCAAATTCCCCTAAAAATTGCATTTATACTGCCACAGACGGAACAAACACTAGCAGTAGGGTTACACTATGCAGTCATATTGCATTACCCATCGTCATAATTTATTATAAACCTTTCTGTTTCTAATTAGTTTTTTTTTATTTACCCACAATAATATTTTCTTATCAGTGATTTAGCTAGATTTCTTAGGCTATCCTGGATCCACCTAAGAAAGGCATCTCTACCTCATCTTCACCCAGGATTTAAAAAATAACTCTCCAACACACAGTTAGGCCAAAGTCTAAAATACTTCCCATTGACAATATATGCTCCCTACATAGGTTATAACATAATGGCCAATATATATACGTAAATACACACTCACTGAACACTTTATTAGGAACCTGTACACCTTCTCATTCATGCAATTATCTAATCAGCCAATCGTGTGGCAGCAGCGCAA
>JAOUQW010000040.1:5371219-5396151 GCA_028565825.1 Olivaichthys viedmensis | reverse complement strand
GTATCCCAAATTTGGTTACAAAAACATGCAGACAATTCTTTCAGGGGTCTCTTCACTCTTCGCTCGCCGCTACTGAGAGAATCCTTGTTAGTTTCTTTTCCTCCGCTTAGTAATGTGCTTCAATTCAGCGGCTCGTCTCGTCTGATCTGAGGTTGCGTTCGAAAAGAGTGCAGCGCACTTTTCCCTTTCTTCTCGCAGCGGTACGACGACCCCCGACCTCAGCGCGGGCAGCCTGATCGGTAGGAACCCACCGGCAGAGAGGAATCTGAAGGGGGCCGAACCGTCGCTCACTACCCCGCCACCCCGCCGCCACGCCCGCACGTTGCTCGCGTAACGCGTTCGGACGGGAAGAAGAGAGGGGAGGAGGAAAAACACGGTGAAACGGGGCACCGAAGTGAGGACGGAGACCGTCTGAGTGACCGTCGATCGATCAGGCACGAGTGAAGAGGGAAGAGTCCAGCGCCGAATCCCCAATGTGACGTACGAAGCTTCGGGGCCTAAAATCTTAATCGAGGATTTTTACTCTTCGGGGTACTCGAGTAATCGTTTCAGCACTAGTGATGACGTGCTGTAGTAGTAGTGGAACCCACTGAAGCAGTAACCAACACCACTTTAATTAACACTTCTTTTGAACTAGACATGCGGAAGCTTATTTTGTTGGGTTAATAAACCACACTCAAAGAATTAATGACGGTTGCGAGTTGAAAAAAGCCTGGACTGTACAAAAAATAAAGATTACGGCTCTATCCATGAAAGGATTTATGTTTTGTTGTTTGGTACTGGACTTCAGTTGATGTAAAATGTGTTTGGAGTTTTATGCGACATTCAATGGACAGACTATAATAAAGCACATTATAAAGCACAGTACTTCCAATTGCCGCTTTCAGGAAAACAAAGTAAACCTATGGAGAACTATAAAAGCGAAAAGAAAAAACATATAAAACCAGCCTTACAGCAGTCAGAACCCACAGCCACGTGTTATGTATTAAGACTAATACAACTGTTGCCCTTGCAGTTTTTTGCTACTGCAGTAGAAACGTGACTTTAAAAACCCTACCCTACTTTCTTCCTCTTTGTTTGTTTTTGAAACCTCCCACTACTACCTGGCCCCCTAAGACAATACATTTACAAATCTCACATGCATTTTGACAGCGTGGTAATCAAATAAACCTGTGTTCTTTGTCCAAGATGACGTCACAGCCCTTGACTAACGCCAACCCACACAACTTTTCTGGGAAATACGCAAAAGATTTTTTTTATTTGAATTAGACATTATCAAAACTAGAGATAATACAGTTGAAGATCATGTTTTTGTTACATTTTGCATGAAATTGACTGGAGTTGCTCTTGATTACAGTATTCTGTTATTTGTATACACCCGGACTGTCAAATTCTTGTAAAAGCCGCATTTGAATTTTGATTACTTAAAATTTTTAGTATCTGAATCCATGTAAATATTAAGGAGCCTTTAATGTTATAGTGCCTTAGAAAGATCGAACATTAGCAGTAGGGCTAAACCACAGAAAGTGAAAATTGTGAAAAGGGAGTGTCATTATTCTATCATGAACTTCAATGTTTCAGATTCGCTTTTATTTATTGACCCACAGTAATGTTTTTTTGTCACTATTAAGCTTGAATTTACTTTTTTTTGTTGTTGCCTAAATCATCTTCTTTCTTTATGTAAGCCCCCTTCAATACAGCCTAATCCCAAATTGCTTCCTATTCACTATAAATGCTCACTACATTGGGTATAACATGATGGTTTTGTAGTACCTACGTAGTGCACTATATGCTTTATAGAACACCATTTGAGATTTAGCCACAGAAAAAGTGTGACTCCAATAAGTGCCTGTTGGAAACTGTTAATTATAGAATGATGAAAATGTAAATAGTATTTAAACAGTGAAATTTGTTCAGACAGCGCTAGTATACAGTAACTTATAATCATATAACATACGTATACATGTAACTTAATCACTGATCAGCCCATGCTACAGCAGGTCCATACAGCAGGCGCTTTGCTAGCGCACAGCCTACAGCTGAAGCATTGATTGACATGAAACATATTTTTTGCTTTATCGGCCGATACTGATTGTTGGTCAATACATTGGTGCATCCCTAAGAAAAAATTTAACTGTCATGATATTTGTGTCTGTTTGTAAGGTGACAAACATATGACTGTGACGGAGCACTGAGCACAGTTTTTCATAACATTGATGACTTTTAAAGGACAAAGAACTAGATCAGCAAAGACAACATAGACCTGATTGCAGAAGAAGGTAATTAATGCCTGAGCATGCTCATTAAGCTTGTGCTTCACAACACACAAACATGTACACACTTTATTGATGTGTTGAGCTCACTCATGTGTGCATACAAACTGAGAGTGCACACCCACACACAGAGTTGACGTGGTAATGATCTACACGCGAGGGTGTGGAGATTAAAATATATAGATCGGTACTGTTGACATATGCTTGACCCCTTGCAACACACACCATCAATAGAGCAAAATGGTATTGAGTGATGAAAACTTTGACTACGGGTTCACGATTATAAACAAACATCACTATGTACATCACTCTTTTATATCCTGCACCCGCCCACTCCCTATTTTTTTTAATGATCTCTGTTGGTGTAATTCCCCAAAATATAAACAAATATGTAGGCCAAATTTTAAAAACGGTTAAGAGTGGGTTTTCTTTTTTAATGAACATAAGAAACAGACCAACTGATTTCAGCTGCAACATTTGGGCTACTAGCTTAGGCAATAATAAGCCAGCAGCGGTCAGACTGGACACAAAAATAAATAAATAATAATAATAATAATAATAATAAAAAAATAAGTAAACAAAATGGAAGAGCATATAATTATAACGTAGCAGTCATTTATTTTTTTCCCCTTTTTCTCCCAATTTAGTCATCGCCAATTCCCACCTGCTAATTCTCTCTCCTATCGCACGACAGCCACCAACCGAGGAGGATGAGGGCGAGCACGTGTTTCCTCGGAGACACATGAAGGCAACTACCGCATCTTTCCGAACTGCTGCTCATGCAACGTCACAGGGCCGCCAAACGCCAACTGCCCTCTTCCGTATGCACGAGCTCACAGACGCCCACTATTGACCGGTGCCGCTTTGATTGACAGGAGAGAAAGTGTAATGCTGTCCCTCCCACCCAGAGAGCAGCGCCAATTACGCTCTCTTAGACTCCCGGCCACAGACGGCTGTGGCATCTTCGGGGCTCGAACTAGCGATCTCCAGACGATAGGGTGAGTGAGCCAGAGAAAATGAGAGACACACCTAGCTATGTCGGCATCAAAAGACGACACTGGAGGGTTAAGACGCTGATAGCGGCGGATAAAGGGGTCTTTGTTGATTTCCCAGATCTCGCGATGTTTGTCCCAGGTCTTCAGGTAGGCCTGCAGGTGAGCCGCATTAGCCGTCATACCTGCAGCTATTGCAGCCTGAATCTTACAGATCTCTTCATCCTGCTCTGTAGCAAGCAGAGGAAAAATAAATATTTGTTCAAACAACTTAGCCATGAAAAGATAAAGATTCCACTAAATGTGAACTCGCATTCCCCCTCATCGCACCTACTGAACATTTAGGGTGATTTCACACTTGGCCCGGATACTCAAGTCCGTACCCAGGAGTCAGACAGAACCCAGACTGGTTTGCACATAAACATAATGAACTCTCAGTTTTAAACCGATTTGGGTCCGGGGAAAAAGCGCAAGTGTCAAAACTCCCATTAATGCAGAAAGCCCGGGAAAGATGAGTGCAAAATGAAGAGGAGGAAAGAAGAAAGTGACGTGGAAGTGGAGCTTTAATCGGGCCTGAAAGTTTGGTCCAAACCCGAATACAACCCGAGAACTTTGTCTAGCACCCACATTTTGAGTCAGGAACTGACCCGAGCCCATTAAAATTCTGTCCAAAACTGACCCGAACTGGCCCATCATCAGCCAAAGTGCCGAATTAAACATGATAGGATAGCGCTGGTTAAATTACAGTGTAGCAACAATAATAGCCGTCATTAGATCATGGATAAATAAAATGAAAAATAATAATAATATGGTATAATTAAACCCGTCGGGTTCAGACAAATATTTCAAGCTCAAGGTGGAAGCCAAGAAACAAGGGACTGGTGCAGGTGAAAATGAGGCTGAGAAAGCGAGGATAAACGGAACGAGAGCACGCAGAGTCCAACCAGGTGTTCGAGTCAGAAGATGGGGTTTAAATGGGGGAAATGGATGAAGAAGAGGAGGGACATTACAAACACAGGAACAGAAAAAAGGAAAGGACTGAAAATGAGAATGAGGCTCTAACATTCATGGAACTTTCGAGTGGGTGAGTGATGTAGGAGTGTAAGGAAGCATAGAGGATGCACAAAGAGTTCAGAGAAGAACGACCGTATGCATGTACCGATGATGTTGTGGACAGGTTTTCTTTGGGAGCGCATGCGTGTGAGGAGGTCAGGCAGCCGTTTGAAGCCTGAGATAGTGCTGATGAGCTGAGAGCTGATACTGTTCACGATCTGAGCCAGCTTATGCAGAGTTGGAGAAAATTCCACCTGGAGATGATACACAACACACACACTTATCAATCTGCGGTCTTTAATGCACCATCTTAAGTGAGCTAATGGCCTGGTCCTGCATGAGTGTTATTGCCCTTAGGCTCTGTGAGCACTTTTTGCCTCAGGCACTCCCATGTGAACTCTACCTAAAACAAATCACTGACCCTAGAATAATGTCACTCAGGCACAGAAAGTCCAACTTAAACTCTCTCCATATTGCTCTCTCTCCTTCTCCCTCTGCTGTTGCCCTTTTGCTGACTAGGCCTTATTTCCACAGTATTTTTCACATACTTCTGACTACATATACTAATCCTGGCCTGATGGAGAGGTATATGGAGTTTGACATTTCCACTCGCGTGTGCGTACATTGGAATTAGCGCTGTACAGGCCGTGATGCATGGAAGAGCAGCAGGCTTGTCTTGCATTGTGATTTATTGGGGCTGATGTGTTCTGTGTGTCCTCATGATGATATATATGGCTCTGCGCATGCACTGTATGTAAACTACGTGTAAACGACGAGACAAAGACACAACTTGCTATCACTTTTTTGTAAGTAAAGCCTTTTTTTGACCTCAGGGACATCAAGGCTTTGCATGAATCTCTTACCCATCAGGAGACCCTGGGCAATGTTTAAAATAACAACATTATCTGTGTAAGTGTGGCTAAGAAATATGGCATATAAAATGAGCAAGTGTTTACATCAGCCTGCAATCTTGGATAAATTCCGATATGCTACAAAATGTGGGCGTGTGTTTGTGTGCGAGTAAGTGAATGAGTTAGCGAGCACAGCCCACGTATCTATTACCATGTGGACGCAGTTTACAGCATCATAACAAGAGTATTCTTTCATTGTTTAAGATTAAATGTTTTTCTGCATATGGGTGTGGCGGCCTAGGAAAACCATTTTTATTTTGACCTTTTCATCTATATGAAATTCAAAAAAAAAAATCTAAAATAATAATAATAATAATAAAGTTATCCTGAATGCATATTTGCTTATTTTCGAAATGCATTTCAACCGAAACCAAACTTCTGGTATTGCGAAGTCTGTTGGCCCCCATATATAAAATAAAAAGAAAAAAAATATTAAAAATGAAATGAATATGAAATATCCAATGAAAGTCATTTGTTGACATTTGTTTTTTGTATAAAAGCAACTGATATAACATTTTATTTAGGTTCTTTCAAAATAAAACACTTGTTATATTTACATTTGTAATACTATAATATACAATACATGTCATCCTCTGTTTTGTGACGTGACTGCGCATATACTTCACTGACAAGTTGACAGTCGTCAGGGCAACGGACATTCAGACCGAGATCGCTAGGAATAGCATGGAATATATAAAACAAAAATAAGTGCCATATAATAATAATAATTATAATTTATCCTAATGATTATACTAATTATCCTAAATGAGCATTCATTGACTCAAATGACAAACGCGAACAATGTTGTGCAACTTAACTATCAATCAAGCGATATGCAGTGCTTGTTTAAGAGACGCAAATGTATTCTGTTGTGGTATTACGTGTGTTAGGCTGATAAACCTGCCAATCAAACCCTGACATACACGGTAAGAGGAAAGTTTTTATTTTGGTTCGTCAGGTTGGCTGTTCTCACGACCGTGATTCCTACATTGGCTGCTGAATGGAAGTAGCTAAGCTGTAGACAGACTGCAGGCAGATGCAATTGCAGCTGGTGATAGCCTAGACATGCTTAGACTGTAGATAAACACCTCTTCATGTTGTTTTGGTTATAAAAGTTTACATGTTATTAAAGTAAAGGTTTAAACATGTTTTTTTTTATTTTAACAAAAAGTTTCTTTATTTTTTGGCCGAAAATTCAGAAATGGCGAAATCAGCTGACACACACACGGTACATATGTACAGCATGACGTACATACAACTAAATATATATGGGGCGCCTTGTGATCCAAAATTAATTTTGTGATAATTAAATGAATTTTGTTACTGATTAAAATAATTCTGTGACATAAAATTAATTTTGTGACGAATTTTGCAAGAACAAAAATTTGTGACACGAAATGAATGACAAGTAATGCATGTCATGATACAGAATGTATTCTGTGTACGAAAATAACTATATGTAGCTACAAGTAAAACACAAAAGTACATTTAATATGCAATACATAAATGATTCATATAAACAATTTTTGAAAAAAAAGCATGAGTATGTTCAGTGTAAGTATGTGTGTATTTGTGTGTGTGTGTGTGTGCGTGTGTGTGTGTGTGTGTGTGTGTGTGTGCTTTTTGTACCTGAGCAGTAGACCCTGGTGTGTCTTGTCTCAAAACCACCTGTACTCTGAATAGAGGGTTAGGGGAAGTCTTGCTGTCTCCATTGATTGCTTTAGAGAGCTCCAGAAGGGACCACTTAACGTTCAGACGCAAAGCCTCCTCTAACATACGATCCACTTTCTCAGTGTATTTCACCCAGTGTTGCTGCACCTGAAAACACACACACACACACACACACACACACAGCATCATACACCTGCTTTTAATGCATGCACACTTGCATCGTACCATCTGCTGGCTGACACACCCACTTTCACTCACACACACTCACGCACACATTTTATAAGCTGGAGGAGTCAAGCACCTGTTCCTAGTATGCATTAATACCCACCTGCGAGCATGTAAATCCACATGCACTCACCCAGAATCAACACACAGAAACAAAGTTGCTTGCATGAAAAAAGTTGTTGGCCTGAAATCGCAAACCCACACGCACCTCTGGCCCATCGTTGCGGAAGGTCCCGTAGATTCTGCTCATGATATTGACAATATCATGGTGTGCAGCTTTGAGTCGGAGCAGCTGGCTTTGCTGATGCACCTGTTGGTCCTGCTCAAACTCTAGATCTTTGTACACCGTCTTGCCATCCACACGCACCAGCAACAGCTCCCTTATCTCACCACAATGCTGAGAGATGGCAAAGTTTGCAGACTTGTACTCATCTACTATTAACTGCACCTGTGGAGTAGGGGAGTGGACAGACAGAAACACACTGAATGATAGAGTGATAGACAATAGATAGACAATAGATAGACAGAAGGGAAGGGAAGTGATGAGAAGAGACAAGTTAGAAAGCAAACAGGGTGAGAAAGGGTGAAAGAAAAGAAAATCCACATTCACATTGAAATTCACTCCAGGAGCTTTCCTACAGGATTTATCTGCAGTCTGTCTAGTTTATTCATCTGAGCACGTTACACAAGAAGCATATTATCCCCAACCCCTCCGCTCATACACGTGCTGAGCCCCAAATTAAAGGAGACAGACCTTATCCTTAAAGTATCGGGGCTTTCCTAATGCAGCAGCTCCTCATGCAAGCTGTGGAGCAGTGGCATTTCTCAAACACCGTTTAGGGGTTTTCAGGCTTTCCCCCCTCTGAGCTGGGCCTTTCTCATGCTGACAATAATCTCCTCCTCACTCGCAGCTCCGCATCCAAGTTCCCATGTCTGGACTTTATGGCTTTCATAGGATGAAGAATGCAGCAACAAATAAACTTTGTGTGCTTTGAGGCTTTGACGAGGAGAGATGGTAGAATATATATGTGTGTGTGTGTGTGTGTGTAATGTGACCATGCTAGTTTCCAGGCCTCTTCTCCACCATGCCATGCAGATGTATTGACACCGTACTCCTAGCCTCCTAACCACTCGGCACCCTGATATATGACTGATATTGACTTTTACATGAATCTGATCTTTTCTCTAATTCCCCACTCACTTACATACACAAACACTGATAACAAGAATACAGTGTGTGAGAGAAATGTAGAGGGACAGTGGGAGAGAGGGATAGACAGACCCATAGTGGTGGCACTGCATCCAAGGCTGACTGGCTCTCATTCTGGATGCTGAGGTTTTTCATCCTGTGCGGTGCCCGGGTGGCATTTATTACACAAGATGGGGCATTCATGTCTCTGCCTCTGTGTGTGTGTGTGTATTTACTACATCACTGCAGGCCACTGCCAGTTCATAATACATCACTACTTAATATAGAGGCTGGGTGATAAAGCACCAGCCATAGCATGCATTCATCACCTGCTAATATATTTAAAAAATAATAATAATTTGATAGCTACTTCCTGTGGAACAAAGAGCATGACAAGGCAAGAATATTACATAAGCAGTAATGAAATCCTAAATGGAGAACTGCTTCAGAATACTGAAGTTACATTACGTAAGCTAGTCCATAATACTACAGTTAAACCTTCTAGTTTTGGGAGATTATATTGTTTTTTCCCGGAAAGGCTTGACTTATGCGCCACCCCATTTTGAAACAAAAAATCCTTCCTCTGCTCATTTACATTTCTAAATGTCCTTCATAGCTTTTAAGAAGAAGAAAAATACCCACCACCACTAAATCTAAATAGCAACATACATAAATGATTGACGTTCTGGGAAAAAGCCACTTCTAGCAAATAGCTTGGTTTTTCACATTTTTCCAGAAATGTGAACTCTTACTGCTCTAAACTAATTGTTGTGGATCAATGAGTTTGTTTGGTTGCTTGCCCGGTGTTCCCTCCACAGTGATTTGTCAAAAATATCTGATATTTTCATACTTCATTAAAATCAAACGCTGTGTTACCATTTTTGTATGGCTGCCTTAAAACTCTTTCATCCTGTACTAATACATGCTGGTTTCCAAATCCTTGTTTTTCAAATGCAAGACTGAAACATATCTATACTTAATTCAAGTGGGGGTTCCAGAAGTCCTTATCTACTGTGGTCAGAGCGCACTTGATTAGGTTGCCATCTGTTGGCATGTGGAGGGCACGGTTTTGTGTTGTCACGAGTAGGTTAGCGGTTGCTGACCTTGCTGGCGTGCAGTCTGCAGTCACTGATGAAGAAGTTGGTTGCTCCCTTAGAAGACCACAGCAATTTGGAGAGGCCTGGCTGGATCTTCTTATCTAAAAAATGGATTCGCTCCTGAAATAGGCCCAAAGCCTCAGAAGAAAGGGCCGCAATGATCCTGGTAAAGTGTGCAAATGTTAGTGTGAGTGTGTTTATCTTAATTATTTTATTGCTTATTTCCATTTATTGGCACATTAGCAGCAAGGTCACTTGTACTGCGTTTTATAAAAATATACAAGACCATTTCATAAAACACGAAAAACAGTAGATATTTAATATTTAATAATAAGGATTGCAGAATGTATTTTCGGAGTGAATGCAGTCCTGAGGGAAATGCGTGTTGGGCCTTGTTCGGTTTAAGTGTTTATTTTCAACTTCAATCTCTGCAATGCATTAAATGTGGTGACAATATGGTGCTGATGATTCACTGGGTCTCTCTCAGAACTACAATGGGTACTTGTGTCTAAAGTGGTGCTTGTGTGTGTATGTGTATCTGCATGTGCATGTGTGTGGGGGGGTATTAAAAAGCTTATGTAGGATGTTATTATACACTACTGAGTGGGTCAGGAACATGGGTGTGAATTGTTTTAGCATAGAGGAGATGTTTGTGAGTATGCCCAACCATTTAATTTCTTGTCACAGTGAGTGTTGAGGGCTTATGGAACTGTCACACGTGCATGAAAACCTTGAAGGCATCATGAATACAAATACAAAATGAACATCCTGTTTAAGGTTGGAGACACACAAACAGAGTTTGTTTGATTAGTATAATTCTACAAGGAATAGAAGTATTGCATTGCACTGTATTGTTTGTGAGCCTGAATGAAAGATTAATTTCATTTGAGGGCTGGAGTCCCTTCACTGGTACACATAGAAACAGATTGGTGTGCAGAGATGCAACCTGGCTGTCATTCAGATCTCAACTGTGAAGTGTGCTATTTGTCTTGTTCCCTTGCATGAAATGACTGCAGGATCTCGAATTTCGCTATGTGCTGTACCAGTCATTTGAGCATCTATCTTGTTGAGTGATATAAGCACTTAATAGTGTTTAAAATGCGACATAGAAGGCAAAACACATACATCATAGACAAGGCACCTGAAAACTACAGGCTTCATACAGGAGCTACAAAATGTAATTTCAGGCCTTTCAAGGGCTTTTCAAGCACTAATTGTTATTTTTTAGGGACTACAAACGAGATGCTTACCCAAAGGACGCCCCATTTTCAAACCAGTGTGAGTTAAATTGATCAAACCAGTGTGGGTTAAATTGATCAAACCAGGCCTTTGATCAAATTTCAACATTACCTTTGTACCAAATCATGGACTGCTTTTCAAAAGTCCAACAATTAATAGATTAATGATGACGTGTTATATGAAATGTCTTCAGTTCAAGCACTTAATAAAAAAGATCCATTCTAAATTCAAGTACTTCGAGCATTTAAAGCACCTTGGTTGAACCCTGAAACTATGGGAACTAATTAGTTTCTTCAAACAGGAAGTAGTTTGGGGTAAATATGACACCCCACTGTCCTTTATACACAAAGAAATTGAAATAAAATACTCATATAACAGTGCGGCCTCGTAAGGATATGGGAGATGCATCGTATGTGAGTGTGTATATGTGAGAGTGTGAGAGTTATGCAGACCTGTTGTAGTCTCTAACCACCAGTAGGACACTCTCCCTCAAAGTGCGCAGGTCCTCTGTGTGCTGGTAGACCTCAGAAACATAGTGTGGGATCTCAAACTGCAGCTTCTCCCAGTAATGAATCTCATTAAAAATCTTCAATAAGTTCCTACACAATCAACACAAAAGAGTAAGCCTCATAAAAACAAACCAATACATTCGTGTTTAGGAAAAAGCGAGTGTCTGTGCTCGAGTAAGGAAACGTAACATGAACCACAGCTGATGATGTCTACGAGAACTCAAGAGGAATTGAGTTTATTATATGCAAGCTTTAACTGCTCGCTGTAATATAATAATAATGATAATAATCATTATAAAAAATAATAAATAATAATTCTAATAGGGCTGGCCCGAATAATTCAAATACTTGAGTTACATTGGTATTAGTTTCTCTTTTTAGTATTCAGAAGATTAGTTATTTGTAAGCCACAAAAATTGTAGCCTAAACTAGAGGTGTCCGCGGGACTGTTTTCTTAATCCCACTCCCGCCCGCTCCCGAAGGAATTCTGACCAATCCCGCCCGCTCCCGCAGTTATTTCTGTTTTCTAATATTAATTCAAATTTAAACTTCGTGCCACAGAGTGTAGAAGTGAAAATCCCACTGGATAATGTGATCATACACAGTGGCAATGCATGTTTATAATAAACTGTCGGTCAGTACAGATATTTGCACATTATATTTACTAAACCCGTGAATGAAAACACAGGAATGGAGGCTCCACGCCACCGTGTACTTGACACACGCAAGCAGCGTCCAGTGTAAAATGTAAAGCATCGTGAGGCGGTTGTCGTGTTGGTTCTGGTGTAAAATTGGTTTAATCCACAAACCCGAGGAACCTGATTTGTGTCCATTGTAGTTGAAGACCTTTAATGGAATTTTACTGAACGTTATTGGAAATGTACAATTTCTCTTTGTCCCGCAAGCTCCATATCTGACCGCCCGCATGAGAGTATGTATTCTGAACTGCAGTAATGAACATTATGGTTAATTATAAAACGTAAAATATTATTGTTTTTAAGGGTGGTTTTGAGAATGAGCATTCGTAGCCTGTAAAATGCTATTCAGCCCTAAATAATAATAATAACAAGCAGGCACATACTTGTCAAAGTTGATGTCCAGCATGCCTGTTTTCTCCTTGCAGCGGATCATGAGAGGCTGGTCAAGTCTCTTGATGCTCTGACGGTCCAGGCTCTGGCTCCACTCACTAAACAGCCTCCTGACCCGTTCATCCAGTGTCTGTGCCAGCTGCCCATAAACCACACGCACTTCCTCCCCTGTGCCTATCTGTGGCATGAAATGGGCATGCTGCAGGACCTAAGGTCACACATGATTACACAAACTCAACCAGACACAAATTACACAATGTATCCTGTGTACATTAAAGATATATGCTCTCACAAAAAAACACACGCTCAAACTCAAATGCACAAATACATTTCGGAAGGCACACATCCACATCCACAAAGGAATGGGTGAGGTTCACCACATATTGAACCATGCATGCATGGGTTTACACACAACTAACAACTGCGCAGGAAGCTCAGTGGGACAAACATTCACAGGGCCTAAATCACAAAATCTAAAACACACCACCGTACAGCCAAAAACTGCATGAGTCTCAGAAATTCCCCAAGCTCAACTCAACTCATATGGTAAACATTAAGCTTTGGATCGTGCCTTCTGTATGCTTCTAAAAAAGTTTTTTTTTCCGTCTTTACTGTGCAAGAAAACACAAACTAATCATATCTGTGTGCAATTAAAGCTCTCTCCTGGTCTTAATTGTCTTCTTATTGAAGGCGGAAAACTGAATTTAAAACACAGCAGAATGGCAACCATGCTTAGCAAATTGAGGGTGCAGAGGAATAGTGGGGGAGAGAGTGAAGAGGGGGCAGAGAAAGATGGAGTGAAATGGGGAAGAAATGGAGAAAGAAAAAGAGAGGAGAAGAAAAAGAGAGAAATAAAAAGAGTGAGAGAGAGGGATGAGTGGAGGAGTTCCACATGGTGAGAAGAGCACTCTAGAGGAGCAGCTGGGTTTAATAGTGTTAGGGCCTGTGAGACTGGAAGGTGTCTGGCTGAGCTCCAACGGTCTTGGACCTGGCTGATCCCAGCAGCCCACACCTCACAGGGATTTGAAATGCAGTTAAGCTGCACTGTGACACCGGCCAGTCTCAGATCAGTGGAGGGGATAGTCAGTAATCGAATTCATTTGTAGCTAAAGCCCTACAGAGCTCACCTACATGGGCTGATCAAGTCTGCGTACATGCTGGCTACGGCCTAGCTAATAAGAGCCTGTAGTCTCCTTATTGCCTATAGTGAGGGTTTATACAGTATGAAGGTTCATCCGCTCTCTGGTCCTCTGTTGCACGGCTTCAAAGGACTGACTTTTATGACTGGAATAAATGGGCATACAGCACTTCTTCAGATTTCCTATGAGTTTATGACTGATCCATCTGTTTCTATTCCTCCGTTTTAGATCACTCACAGTGAGGTGCTTCAAAGAGTAACACCACACTTATGCTGTGCGCACCTGTGCTGCCACTTCTCACCGCCTTTTCTTTTTCATTTTTTGTGTGTTTTGTTTTGATTTCTTGCACTTGTTTCTGCAAAAAAAAAATATTTTAAAATAAATTTGCGTAAGCTCCGACAGGCCTTAAGTCCAGCAACAGATTTTCCTCAGTCTTCTGGACTTGATCTGTTTTTGCTGGGTGTGAGTTGAGCGCATCGCCTGGTTGCTTTTGACTTGTTTTTTTTGGTCTCAGCTCTGGGAGGGAAATTGCTTGCGGGGCAGCTTTTAGTGGACTTAACAGTGTCTTTTGTCTTTTTTTTGCGTTTGTGGTTTTGTGTTATCTTTCGTATTGATTTGTAAAGTGACCTTGAGTGTAAGAAATAGGTTAAATAAATAAAACATGCTATTAATTTTAGTGTTATTACACTTTGTAGTACCTGACCGACCATGTGATTGTAAAATGTTCAACACACACTGAGTCAGACACCAGCTTACACTCCCACTCCCACTCACACACCTCCATTTGTCTATCTATACGGCGGCGCAGGGCTCGGACCCAGTGAGCCTGGCCGGCGTACTGAGGCATGTGTGCAGGAACTCGGACTTCCTTATGGCTCAGCTCTTTATTCACCAGATCCAGATCCTTACTGAACAGAGAGTACAACTCCACTGCCTTTCTGTCTAAAGTCCGCTTAATGGCCTAAGAGAAAGAAAGCGAGAGAGGGAAAGAGAACAAATGCACAGGAGGGAGAAGGATATAAAAAAATGAAACAAGAAAATTGAGAGCAAGTTAAACCATGATCATTACCGTTGGCTGGAGTAAATTGATCTTAATCACATTGGTGCAGATAAAGAAGGGAGCCGTTCAGCAGAGAGCATACATGCATGGGGCACTAACACCTGCTCTGCATGCCCTACAAATGAAAGAGTTTGGGGAATAAGAGCCGGGCTGAGGAAGTGCTGAAGACAGACAGACAATAGGAGTCGCTGTATGGTCTCGTAGGGAAAAGGGGACTTGTCACCACTCGACATATCAAAAGACCATGAATCAAAGCTTCTATTATAGTTCAAGAAAATGGTGTAAGGAATAAGTTTTTAACTTTTAGACAACCAGTGTGTTTGCAGCAGAGTCGGTACAGCTCAATGTGTGGGTCAGCGCTCTACACTTCCAGTTTTTTGTGCCCCTATGTTACAACATTTTATAGGCACAGTCAAAGTTCAGTTTTTTAAGCACTTTAACATTAATGAATCACTATTTTAAGCATACACGTGCACAGAGACATGACAAAGGACTCCAGACATCTTAATTGACATAATTTTTTTTTCCAGTTTAGTATTTTCAGTTAACCTCAGAGGTTTTTATTTTATTTTTATTGTTGACAATTTGTCAAAAAGCTTCTTTAGTTGTATATCTTATTCGCCTACTAGAGGCTGCCTGCATTGTCCAGGGATGATAAGGTTGGAACCCGTTGATAAATGCAACTCTGCAAGCCCTAACGTCCGTCTCCCGTCTGGAATATTTATAGAACATCACACATTTTTCTTGCTCATGTTGTAGCCACGTTTTAGTCACTCTTTGTTGGACTTGCAGGGATTGTAGTGAAAAAAATCTTAATGACTAAAACTCGGAGGGGAGGAGGTTATTACACTGCATTACATAGTATAATAATATGTAATATACAGTATATTAAAAAATCTGTTCAATTCTTTTAGGCTTGTGACATCTAATACCCCTAATACCCCTTTATTTTCCACCTTTTCTCCACATGTTCCACAATATTTTCACACACACACTTTTCCATGGTTTCTTGCTTGACTCGGACAGGACAGGAATTGTGTGAAACGTTGCTTGTGTACAAGGTCAGCCGCATGACAGAGTTGTAGTTTTTATTCTGATGATGTCACGTACTAGTTCATGAGTTTTAATCGGATGTTAAAAGTCACTCACACCTGTGCCCCGAAATATATATTTTTCCATTCGCACACAGTGATTTTCACTCGTAAAAAGCAAGTGAAATGCTTGCACTCTAGAGCCCTTTGGATGTGTGTGAATATGAAGACAGGTGTGAGTGTGTGTGTGTGTGTGTGTGTGTGTGTGTGTGTGAAACAGAAAAAGAGCGAGAAAGTAAGACCTCTCGAGCTGACAGGTGCTGGAAGACGTCGAGCAGCTGAACTCCATATTCCATTGTTCTGACCGTCGTAAAAGCTATGTCCATCAAGTTCTGCATCATCAACTCAAGTTCCTTCACTGCTGACCGGAATCTTTACACACACACACACACACACACACACACACACACACAGTATACAGTACATCATGGGAGGAAAAGCAAATAGGGAGAAGCAGACAGCCTGTGGACCCTCTGTGCCATCCATTCAAAGTGAGAAACAACAACAAAAAATCACACATACACAACAGAGTGTAGTAAAAAGAATGTGAGGCAGACAGAAATTGGGCAGAAACAGACAGACACATCTCCACATATACACAGTCATAACTGGTATTGATTGAGTTGCTCTCAATATGCTGCTGCACTATGTAACACCTTGCCCCAGACACGAGGCCAGCTGTTTGTCTTGGCAACAACATCCCAACCCTACGACCCCCCTCGACCCCAATCCATCATCTTGTCTGTCAGACACAAACACACGCTGATCGCTTCCCCAAAGTCCGACAGCGCAGGGGTAACCTGGATGGCCGGCAGTCTCTGGAGGCCAACGGCAGACCCAGGCCCTCTCTCTCACACACACACACACACACACACACACACACACACTCAGATACACACATAAACCCCTACATACATATGCACCCACACTCACAAACCCTGACTGTTGCTCATGACGGTATTCACATGAGGAGGCAAACTGGCTGCTGTTGCAAACAGTTGTGAATGACAATAAGGGCAGGCAGGGCTCACTGGGAGGAAACCAGTCAAAGAGACACTTACTAACAACGTGTGCATATTGAGTTCATACTTATAATGTTGGCAAAAGGCTCATGTAGATCTAAAGTGAAGGAATTTGCAATTCTAAAAAGAGGCAAACAGCCTAATTTACACACTAAGCAGAGACACAAGCACACACACACACACACACACACCCTAACCTGTTGTAGTAGTCATGCCAGGAGGTATTTTTGATATCTAAAATGCCCTCACGCACGGCGCACAGGTTCTGCAGGCTCTTGTCAAAGATGGCTTCAATGTTTAGCAGTTTCCTGGTGATCTCCGGCCCCTGATGCCCAGCAAAGCATGGCAACGGCTGCTGCTCACCCTCCTCACGACGAGCAAACTGCTGCTGGCAATCACACACCTGAGAGAGAGACAGAAAAGGTGAGAGGGAAAAGAAATGTAAAAACACAATATGTGAGAAATAGGGGATTACATACAAGAGAAAACAAGAGGGTGGGAAAGATATAGAAAGTGGTGAAATATTATAACAATGGCACTTACAGACAGTATCGGCATTCATACGTTCATTCGTCAGTTCGTTCATCAGTTAATTCATCAGTTCATCAGTTAATTCATCAGTTAATTCATCAGTTAATTCGTCAGTTCGTTCATCAGCGTCAGTTCATTCGTCAGTTCATTCGTCAGCGTCAGTTCATTCGTCAGTGTCAGTTCATTCGTCACTTCATTCGTCAGCGTCAGTTCATTCGTCAGCGTCAGTTCATTCGTCAGTTCATTCGTCAGTTCATTCATTAGTTCATTCGTCAGTTCATTCGTCAGTTCATTCATCAGTTCATTCATCAGTTCATTCGTACAACCAAACTCATGTCTGCTCAGAGACTGTAAATGTCAGCATAACGTTTTAACCACCATAATAATAACAATAAAAATAAGATTATAATGATAACATGATCAAGATTATGAATATGATAATGTTTGAACATTGTTATTTTATTCCATATTTTCTCTTATGCAATCCTTTGATCCCTTTACATCCGTCCTCCAATGTGCATCTTTGTTGACTGTAGCCTACTGCCTGCTTTCCTACAACAACATTTTATGCTCACTGTTTAAGAAACAATGACATAAAATGTTGATAATAAAGTCTGGTATTACGGGAATATAGCAGTAATATTCTGAAGACAAAACTACAATATCATGTAGTATTAGGCGATCAGCATACAGTTCTGACACGGGAGTGAAGGAATGAGTAGTAGTAATTAGTAGATCTCTATCTTAGCTCTCAGCATCTGGGAATCACTTTGTATTTCCTTATTTGTGAAACTTCCACTACAGTAGAACCTATAAATCGTCCACACTCCAGGCTTCTGTTTCCTATTTGCACATATACCCTCATTGAAATCGGTTGTACTTTAACACGGGGCCTAAAATTCTATCGTACTTGAATTTCATTGGCTCAGCACTAGTGCGTCTGCATAAATTGTGTTTTATGGAAATGGTATGCATATGATGGTACATTAGGGTGTGTTTCATTTAAATGTTAGGGATATGGCACTAAATTAAAGCAATTTCAGTATAGTGTACAGTAATTATGTTGTCTTTATATTTCTTTCAAGCTCTCTGGAGCACTCTACTCTAGAGTCATATGCGTTTTTTTCAAGTATTTGGCATTTTGAAGTTTGAGGTTTATTTATACTGACAGTCATCTGCAATTCTTTGTTGGTTAATTATTCGTAATACTTAAAAATGGCTGTATTTCTAGGGATTTAAGTACACTAAATGTACATCTTAAAAGTATCATACCAGGCCTGCAACTTTTATGAAATATAAACCCAGTCCTCTGTTACTATACGACCCTGGCCTAGCTTAGCCTGTCCTTGTGAAAGAGGTTTGTTTATTACACATTTCAAATGTGTACATTTTACAACTGCTTACCTCAAGCAGGTCTTTACATCTCTGCACAAAGGCATCCACCAAAGCGAAGATACTGTTGTGATCCAGCACCCAGCCTATTGGAGAATGCCTAATCCAGAGAAAGCAAAAAAGAGCAAGGAGGAAGAGGAGAGGGGGAGTTAATACAGCATTCTCTGTGACATATGAATAAGCAACAGTAGGAAAAAACTGGTTATATTTGCCATGTCATCGCTCCTTACAAGGCAAGGTTTCAAATGTATGTGCTAGAAAAACTAAACAACAGCAACAACTCTCATCCATAACGGTGAAGGATAGGGTCAAAAATGATCTGTCATTGGCATAATTGCATCCGCCAAAGTTCTATATCAGCGGGGCTGCCGTTTCTCAGATTGCTTTTCACACTTCATTCTTTTCCTGATGGAAAGGTAATCCTCGCCATAGAGCACAGACAAACACGTTTAGCCAGGCTGTGCTGGAGAGAAAGAGAGAGGCAGGGAAAAACTGAGCAGGGCTTTTAGCAGGGTTGTTTCACAAAAGAATAAGGAGGCTTGGGCCATAGGCACATGGGTGAGAGATGCGAATTACATGAACAAACCAAACAAAAAAGACGGAGCGAGTCTAGCCAAAATCGGACCAAAAAAAAAAAAGGAAAAAAAAGAGGCTGATCTTTGGAAACAAGACACCCAGCACTAGAATATTCATTAGATAATGACGAGGCTGGACTGACAGTCAGTCCTTGGGAAACTAAAAGATAAACATGAAGCAAAAAAGACAAATTTGAAGCAAACAGCATTACTATGTACATTTCACTAAATGCTACTATAGATGTAAGGTGTAGGGTCCTCTTCATAAATAGTATTGGTGTATATGGGACAAGCATCCCTGCGCTTAGAATTTGCTAAATTTGGCAATTTGCTTCAAAATATGAAGTACAATTTTGAATGCATCATAGTTTATGTGGGCAAAATAAGCACTCAAAACACAAGAGCTCATCCCTAAAACCAATCTACTCTGTCATCTCACTTTGAAACGAACTTCCTAATCCCTATAACATACAACAGCTTTAGATCAGCACTGTGAGACAAAATCAAATTAAGATAAACCAAATTGCAAAATAAAGTGAAAATATCCTATCCGCAATACTGCGCCGATGATACGACATCCCAAATAACAAATTAGAAATCCCTAAAGAGGTAATATAATGAGTATATCTACATCTCCGTCACACAAAGCCGATCTATCAAGTATAGCATCTACAGTCTAGCCATAGTGAGGGGAAGACACAAAAAGTCATGACTGGGGTTGATTCTCAAGTGCACTTTCCGTTCACCGTGAGAAATTTTATAATACTCGAAAAACATATTATTACCTTTATTTTTCATTCATGTTTATAATGTTGTCATCTGTTATTCATCATTTTGATGATATTTTAAAATAATTTAAAAGAGTTGAATCTGGAAACATAAATAAATTTAATTGAATTGAATTGAACAGTTTGTGGGAGGATGAGAGGGAGACAATAAGGCGGACATGCTGTAGACATACAGTCTATCTCTCGTTCATGTCTCTCTGGGGAGCAGGGCCTCCATGGAGGGCAGGGGTTTAGGGGATTATGGGAAAAGTGAGAAAGGAGTACTCATATGGAACCAAACTCCCTAACCGGCCATTTCCCTTTCTAGCACTGCAGTTCAAAGAAAGCTCTTTGAAGCTTAGACAGCTTTATTTCAGCACAGACACTGATTAGAAGCTGATGTTGAGATGCAGTGCAGCATTCATCATTTTGAATGATGCATTTCCCAGCCATTTGCTGTTATTCCTTTCATGTGCAAGGGGCAATAGACATACACTTTACTTCTCAGGGTGGGAGTCATATTTATGCTTTAAGCTACAGATCTATTTTACTTTTAATGCCAAACTGTCTTTTGAGAAATTGTAATATTAAATGTTTTTTCGTTTTTTTTCTTCTGTTTTCTAGTAATGCCGTGTTAGCAATTTAGATTTTTTCCGAATATCATTACCATGAGGAGATAATATTCCACAGTGCGAGAGCTGAAATTGAAAAAGCAAAATAAATGAATATTATTCAAAAATACATCAAAAGCAGATTGCTAGTAGATTTGCACCAGTAGACGGTCTTTCTAAATCATTAAGTGTTGCAACTCCCAGCATGCATGCTATATTTAACCTTATTCTTCTTTTATTTTACATGCTTCACTTCACAGGTGTCAGACTCCAGGCCTGGAGGGCTGCAGCACTGCAGAGTTTAGCTTTCTCTCTCATACAACACACCTGATTCAACTCATCAGCTAATTCCCAAGGCCTTCATGGGGTGAATTTGGTGTTTTAGAAGAGAGTAAACACAAATCTCTGTAGGGTTGTGGCCCTTCAGGACCTGCTTTTGACCCTCCTGCTTTTACTTAGAGCATTACTGAGCTGGCCTGAGAAACAAGATAGTGTACAGTAGACTTAATTTCTGCTGTAAATTGTGGTCAGCATGATGGCTTTGCTATTAATCTCAGGGAGAAATGACCAATAAAAATATTTTAGGCACATGGAGAAGTGTAAATCCAAGTTTAGTGAGTCGCCTGCAATGAATCACATCAACGTAAGTGCAGTGGAGAAACACTGAGGGAGGGAAATGTCCCAAGAGTGAATAATAATGTTAATGGGAATTCTTTCGACGAAGACTGAGAAAGACAAGAGGGGCAAAAAGAAAGTTGAGCAAGATTGAGAGAGAGGATGAAAAATAGACAGGGTGAGAGCTGTTGAGGTTGCCGCTGAGAAAGAGAGGCATTCCAATAAGGCTGTAGCCAGAGCTCGAACCCTCCAGTGATGGATACACTGTCCAAACACACGAGAGGATACATAGGTGAATGTCATGTATCAGGAGTAACAGAGATTACAAGCGATAGGCCATGTTTGTGTTTATGCGATTCACCTCTCCTTTGCTCTGGGGTCGCATCCTTTTGAACGAGTTACAGAGGCACACAAGCTGTGATAAAGCATGATTACAATGACTCAGTAATGAAAGGTTAGAGCCAATTTCCCTTATTGAAACAGGCACAGAATAAAACACTTTGTCTTAGAGAGAGAGAGAGAGAGAGAGAGAGAGAGAGAGAGATCATACTACAAAAATAGGTGGTAACAAGTTCATATAAGCATAAACAAAGTGAGTAATCCATAAAAAGCACCAAGCTGGAGATATATTTCTACTCAAACTGACTGTATTAAACTAAGACTGCAATTGTCTGTTTAGATAGACCAAGAAACATAACAAAACTAAATCACATACACACAAAACAGACACACACACACAATCGACATAGCACTCTTCCATCGCTGGAGATTTGATTCAATAGCAGGGGGCTGTTGGTACCATGGCTATAACCATCATGATTATACCATCTGATTAAAATATATGATTATTACCACAACTAATTTTTATGAGGTCGTTTCTGCATAATCCTCCAAAGATGGGTTAAACTTCATTAAGGCGTCCACAGAGCCCTACCGTGCTCTTTACTGTGCAACCTTTTAAAGGCATTGTCTGGGAAATCTAACATGAGTGACTCCATAATTAAATAAGCTGAGGAAAGGGGAGAGAGACAGACACACAGAGAGAGAGAGAGAGAGAGCGAGAGAGAGAGAGAGAGAGAGAGAGAGAGAGAGAGAGAGAGAAAATGGGAATGGAATAACATAAGTGAGAGGGAACAGAGAGGGAGATGGTTGCTAAGAAAGACAAGAAGAGGAATAGAGGAAATAAAAAGAAGGTAAAACAGAGAGCTGAAGGAGAGGAGACTGAAGAGACAAAGAGAGAGAAAGGTTAGAAAGTAACGAGGGAGAAAGACAAAATAAGAGAGAGAGAGAGAGAGAGAACGCTAGAGAGGCCACCCAGAGGACAGGGGAGAGAGGACAGGCTGCAGCTGTCCTATAACACCCCATTAATCATTTGTCAGAAAGTCGTGGTACAAACACAGATATGCACACACATATACACATACAAACCAACCGACACAGAAACACATCCCAAATCGACTGACCTGCTGGGGGTTGAGCAAATCAAATAAGCTGCTCTCTGGCTACAGACAAGGCCCACAAACGGCTGGCACAGGAAAGGGAGAAAAAATCTTATGTGCAACCTTTTGATTCATGACTATCCCTGCTAAGGCCCTGCTTTGATCAATATTCGGTGTGAATGTATTTTGCACAGAGCTCTACAATGGGAATACCACACTTAACCACTCAGCACCTGCTGTATTGCTTTGAAAGGTGAAAGCGGTGGCTGAGATGTTGGGGCTATTCAGTTCTTTGTGCCTGCAACGGTAATATCAAGCTGATGCTAACAGCGCAAGACTTTAAAACATGTCCCACAGTACACATATTTCACACAAACACACATGCGCAGTCTTAGAAACCAGTGTTGGACCTGGTGCATTTGGTGCCCTAGAGAAGCTTCACCCCTTCATTTCCCTTCTTAGACAATGTGTGTGTATATCTGTGCAAGTGACAGTCTCTCGGTCATATCTAAAGGACAGATGAAAAGGTGATTATACCATTCAATACTTAGCCTTTTTTAGACTGAACTACAATCAATTTATAAAGCTGTCGTCTGTACTCAGACAGCTCGCTTTCACAGGCAATACGTTGCAAACCAGAGACAATCTAACCTCTCCTTGGAGGGCTGGTTCATATGGAGACAAAAATATCTCTTCTTTGATCTTTGATTTTTTTATTTATAGCAACTTCATCTTAAACCAGCCAAAACTAAGTGCTGGAGGTCCCCAGAACTGCGGAGTTTATCACTCTACTTCATTTAACACACCTGATTCAACTCATCAAATTATTGCCCATACCTTCATGGGCTGAATTTGAGGTGTTAGATGTAAGAAAACACAAATCTCTGTTGAGTTGTGACCCTCCAGGACTTGAGTTTTACTGTCCTGATCAATTCAACAAGGTAAATGAGTTGGAAGCTCCTCCTGAAGTTCAGTTTAGCAAGGACATCACGGAGGCTGGGTGCAAGTTGGACAGGTCCTCAAACATGATGGGTAATACATAGGACAAACATCATAGACATAGCAAGCAGCATTTACACTCATGGCAGCATGCTGTACGGCAATTTTTGTCCAATCTACAATAGCTCATAAACTGATAACCTGCAACACCAGCACTTGTGGCAAACACCACGATCAGTAAAACATTTCATTGTAGGGTGAATTTTAGAGCAAACAATATGATCTTAGTTAAAAGTAGCCAAAGCTGGTGAAGTTTTCTAAGAAAGGGCTGAAGAGAGAGACCCCTGTCTGAACAGCAGCCCAGCCTGAGCTGTGACCTCTCCAGGCTATGGGCTGGAACTAAGCACTGGCTGTAATTGGGTGGATGGGGTCGGCTGCCCGTGTGTAGAATTGAAGCTATAGGCTTGGTGGAGTACTGTTGAAAGGGGCAGCAGGCTCAAGCTCCAATGCTGCAATCAGACCCCGCTATAATTAAACATTCCTCACATGAACTTACACTCATGACCAGATAGCCTAGTGGAAAACAAGTGGCAGCTTGGTCAAACATCCCACCTCTTTATAAATGGAGACTCAAGGCACAGAACAATATTTTAAAAATTCAGGGAAGCTAATGCATCCAATACGCAGCATGCTGGATTTTTACGGTTTGGTGGAGACATTAAATGACAGTGCATAGCTTTTTTTTCCTGTATTGCATTAGTTAAATTCCTATTTAGCTCTACTGTACATGTTAAACTGTCTCCTTAAGTTTTCTTAAAGTTACTGGGACTGCATAGTGACAATTTCTGTTGTTCTGGGTCTGTACCCCTTTTCCTTTATTTCATCCATTCATTTTTATTGGCATGTTTAGTTCTTGGTTCGCAAATCATGCACTTGATGACTGCGTTAAGTCTGCAGACCACAGACTTCATCAAATACCTTTTATTATCCCGGACAAGACTGTAATGTAAACATTTTCTATCCATGCTCGTTTTTTTATCCGTTTTGCCTTCAGTATATGAAACACTTTGGGGTCCAGTGGGGTTCAGGTCGGTGACTGACTTCCAGAAAAACTATAGTTGCTATCACAGTAAGCAGGTTGTCCAAGATGACGCAAGTAGGTTTTGAGGCATGCAGTTGAAGCTGAGAAGTTTTATGATGCTTCTGTGCATTTCAAAATTCATCCTGCTGTTGCTGTTAACAGTCACATAATTAATAAAGACAAGTGAGCCAGTTCCACCAGCAGCCAAACATGGCCATGTCATCATTTTTCACAGAGGAAATGGTATGCTTTCTTTTTTCCCCAAACCTTCCTCATTGCTTTATTCTGTTTTTGCCTATCTTATTTACACATAAGACTCGTCAAGCTTTATATATACACTAGCGGCCAAAAGTTTGGAATCAATGTTTTCAGTGATATAAACTCCATTTAGTTTCAGATCCGTCTATAAAATGGTTGTAATAT
>JAOUQW010000040.1:5343181-5361459 GCA_028565825.1 Olivaichthys viedmensis | reverse complement strand
TAAGGGCCTTGCTCAAGGGCCCAACAGTGGCAGCTTGGAGGAGCTGAGGCTTGAACCCACGACCTTCTGATCAGAAGGACCCTGCCCTAACCACTGAGCCCACCACTGCCCTAATATATATATATATATATATATTTTTTAATAAATTGTTATAAGGTGCCTTTCCCTGCCTCTCCAACTCAGCCTGTTTTCCCAGAGCCCGCCCACCGTGCATTAATATTCATAAGCAGACCCCCAACAATAATTCATATTTATTACTTGACTCGCATAAGTTAAAAAAAAAACCCAACTTGGCTGAATGACAGAATTATGAGGAAGTAGAGGAGGAGCAAAATATCCAACCGTGAGGGCGGCAAGACATTTCAGTGCAGTGAGTTTTATACTAAAGGTCATCAACGGTAGCTACGTCATTGTAGGACTCAGGAGCGAGGTATCGCTAACTAAAGGTCTTGGGATACTTCTTGTGGAGACGACGTTCGTGTGGCTTCGGTAAACAATATGGCATCATTGCGGAGAAAGAAATCAACCGCAGATATTGTGCGGAGGCTTCTGAACGAACACGCTACTGTACACGACAAAGCCTGCGATTGGTTGGTGCGAAAAAAAGGCGTGGCAATAGTCATGTAAATCATTGTTACATTTTCATAGCTCCACCTGCAGTTCTGGAGCACTCGTACGCAACAGCCAAAAACGTACGCCGAGAGCTTGCTGATCGTGTGTTTACCAAGGGGAGAAGCATTTTGCACGTCAATACAAGCAGACGTCTTCTTTGAAATCCGTGTTTTGTAACCTGTTGCTGTTCCAACCCTGAGAAGGAAAATGCTGATTCATTATTTAATGTCATGAAACACTGATCCAAATCAATAGCTTGCAATTGCACTGTCTTGAGAGATGCTGTGCTCTGAGTATAAGGAACTGACAGAGCAGTTGGAGAATTGCCGGAAATGAACTGAAATGAACAGTTTTTATTTGCCACTTTAAAGCAAATTTGACAGTGTCCTTTTGCACTCAGCCGCAGAAGTATTTCTATTTCCTCATTGTTTGCACATCGTACGTTGTCATTGGGGGCTGAACCCCCCTGAAGGTTAAACCCTAGAGTCACCCTTGAATTAAACTGATCAAAACTCACGTAGTTTGGAAGAATTTAACCAGTAAAGTAACTTGAAATGCGTCTCACTATACGTTATATGACTACTAATAGATTTCTTTTTCTATGGTGGGCGAGAACTGGAGGCGGATAATGCTGTAGTTTTTGAAGCCCGAATGTTCCTGATCTGCTGTTTTCCTGATCGCAGCTGTTATGCACTGGAGCGCACCCCAACTCAATCTCCTGCCAAGTCCTCCATTTAATAGAGGGTCTGATAAACAGACGGCTTGCTTACTGCTTAAATGTGGTTATGAAAGATAATTGCATATAATGCATAAGGAGGGTGTAAATAGTCTACTATAAAGTGTCATTGCATTGCATTGACAGCCAAAACGTAGCTTGAGTGTAAATATAGTTTCGGTTGTCGGTGTGTTTGGATGTGTTTGTGTTTGACAGGAAAGCATGTATGTGTACAAAAACACATGACATGTGTTAAGCAGGGCACATGACAGTTGTCCCTTGTGACTCTTGCTGTGATGGTGTATCTCCCCCTCCTTTTTCTCTCTTTTGTTTCTAACACACACACATTCACACAGTAACTCCTCCACCTTTTCATCACCTAAAGGTCTTTCTATTACCTTCACTCCGATTGCAAGATTGTCTCCAAACAACAGAAACATCACATCTCCAGTGTGACACACAATTACACAGACTGCATTACACAGTGCTGACTCTGTAATTGTATTTAAAGCCTTAATTATGCTGAATGAGTTTGATGGGTTACAGATGGGAGCGAGCTCAGCTTCTTTGGTAAATGAACCTTGAAAAGAAACGTGGCAGATAAGGCTTTTCTCCACTCTCCTGACAGAGTCACTTTTAGAGGCACTTCAGTTTGCCAATGAGTTTGAAAAGAAAAACAACGAGCCTTGCAGAGTTGAGACAGTCACTGGTGCATGTAGTCGCCATATTGGCTTTGATGCTGCACAGAAGGTAAAGTCTGTCAGGAACCCGTGTGTTAATTTAGAGGGGGTTTGAAATAAGAGAGTCAATTTGTCTCTGTTTCCAAAGCAATCTTTTGTTTCATTTAAATGTGTTTGTCTCTTCCTCAGTGGGCGGTGTAGGCCATCTCAGCATGGGTGGGCCAGGTTTGGACTAGATGTTCTGTTTGGGCGTGTTTATACTTGCTGTTAACTACGTATACGGACCCTTAAAATGGCCGTCATACGTATCCTGCATTCATTCGGCAAGTCGATTGTGCACATCCCAAGAAACGAACGGAACGCATACGTGTGGTGCAATACCAGCATAAACGGCCGGGGGCAGTAAGGTGAAACAACGCGCCAATCGGTAGGACGAGAGAAATATACTCTCTGTTTTCACAACGTGATTGGTTTAATGGCCCGGTACACCGTCTACGTTTTCTCAAGATACACATTATCATAGCCTCTGTTTACGCCCGCTGTTTACTTCCTTCTGTAAAATCAGGAAGTGGTCCAAGAAGATAATATGGTGCTAGCGATGTTTCGGCGCTGACCTGTCCCCTAGTGGACAGAGTTTTTAATCCTCCCGATATACGGATGTTACGGAAGCGAGTCACGCAGCAAGTATAACCCCGGCCTTATAGGGACCATTTAGTCCACACTTTTACATTTACATTTAGTCATTTAGCAGACGCTCTTATGCTGAACAACAAACAAAACGTGCAAACAGTTGAAGGCGCAGAGATACAAAGCACCCAGTGAATCTGCAAGGATTCATAACCTGAAAGGCAAGAGACAAACGCTAGTTTGTACAAGTGCTAGAGTTGTCACGGATGTGACAAAAGACAATTTCAAACCTAAGTGCACACATAATACAAATAAATTAAAAACCAAGAATACAAAAGGCAATCGATGAAAGGTAAGTGCAGAGAAAATAAGGTGTTATCCACTCTCGGAAGAGAAAAGTCTTCAGACCTTTGCGGAAGGAATAGAGCCATGGGGTGGTTCGGCATGGAGGCGGAAACTCGTTCCACCACTGAGGAGCCAGGACGCTGAAGCAGCAAGATTTTGCACTGCGAGCATGTTTAGACCTCAGAGAAGGACATGCCAGGAGCCCTGAAGTTGAAGACCTGAGTTGGCTGTGTAGTTTTGAACCAGGGTGCAGAGATAAGTGGAGCCAGTGGAGTGACCTCAATAGAGGGGTCACATGTGAAAACTTTAGACGGTTATGAACCAGGCGGGCAGCAGCATTCTGAATGCTCTGTAGAGGAGATATCACATATGAAGGGAGACCAGCAAGAAGAGAGTTGCAGTAGTCAAGTCTAAAAATAACTAGAGCTTGTATAAGAAGGTGAGAAGATTCTTTAGTCAGAAAAGGTTGTATTCTTATGATGAGGGGAGTTCATTGCTGGTAGGTATATCAGTTCAGTTTTGTCAAGGTTGAGTTTCAGATAATGGGTTGTCATCCAGGAGGAGAGGTCATAAAGGCAGTCTGATATCTTGTGAGAAACTTAGGAGGTGGATGGAGGAAAAGAGAAGTAAAGTTGTGTGTCGTCGGCATAGCAGTGATAAGAGAGACCTTATCACTGATCCCAGTGGTTTAATATAAAAGGGAGAACAAGAGTGGACCAAGAACTGACCCCTGAGGGACTCCAGTAGTGAAGCTATGATGTGATGAAACTGAACCTCTCCATGCTACGTGGTAGGATTGATCCTGTAGGTACGACAAGAACCAGGTCAGAGCGTAGCTCCCAATCCCCAAGTCAGCAAGCGTTGAAATGAGGATCTGGTGCTTCACAGTGTCAAAGGCAGCAAATAGGTCAAGGGGGGTGAGGACAGAGTACATAATAGCTCTCCCTGGATTTTTGTAGAGCTTCAATGACTGCGAGGAGGGCAGTTTCCGTTGAATGTATGGGCTTGTAACCAGACTGGTTGGCATCCAGGGGGTCATTCAGTTGAAGGTATGAAGACAGCTGTGCGAAAACTGCACGTTCCAGGGTCTTGGATAGGAATGGAAGGAGGGAAACAGGTAGATAGTAACTTTAGTGGGGTCGAGCGTGGGCTTCTTAAGCAGAGGTGTGACTCGAGCAGACTTAAAGATGGAAGTAACCAGACCGCTTGATAGAGATGCATTGATCACAGTGGTCATGTACAGTGCAAGGATGTTGGAGATTGTCTGGAGAAGTTTGGATGGTATTGGGTCAAGAGAGCAGGTCGTTGGACGACTTCTTCCTCAGTGAGTGCCTCTCGTGTGGAAAGTTGGACCTGTGTTGTGCTCATGGGTTAGATCCACTTCGGCTGGATGACTGAAGGATGCCTGAATGTCAGTGACCTCCTGAGCAAAGTGCATCATGAAGTCATCAGCAGTAAGAGAGTGTGTGGGAGAAGAAGGACGGTCCTGAATAAATTTTGGCTAGTCTGGTCTTCGTCCAACATACTCGATACACCAATTTCAGCTGAATTAAATTATATCGAGCAGAGATTGAGGAAGAATGAATCCGAAGGAGCATTCTATCCCACTCTCTGTCCTTAAAACTTAACTGCAAATCAGTCTTCCATTCCTGCCTAACAAAAAAGTCAGTAGAAGAGACAGGGGCAAGAATTATACCATATAGTTTATGGATAGAGCCTTTAGTACTAATATCAGTAAGATCAATATGATCTAAAAGCCTTTTTGGAGGAAGATGAGGGAAGTCTGAAAACGTGTTCTTAACATAGTTTCAGATTTGTATATACCTGAACAAATTAGTTTTAAGGGGGGGGGTTTCATTTAAGCTGGGAAAAAGATGCAAATACTATAGTATGTATAGAGCGTGCATATTCTTAATACCAGCTCTATGCCAATTGTGGAAAGCAAAGTCTAATAAGTTTGGGGGAAATGAAGGGTTACCATTGACAGGAACCAATACTGAAGGGGTTTGCAAACTAAAATGAACTCTGAATTGACGCCATACATTTCCCCTAACTTGGGTTGGATATATTTTGGTTCTAATGATGCGTGTCTCTGAACTGAAAAACGTTGCACATTTTTTGTAAACCTAATTTTCTTATAGTTAATTATTTGCAAAAAAGCACTTTACAACTACTGTAATATTAAGAAAGAGAGAATAGTTATTCATCAATAATTGTTAGATTTTACTTTAGGTGGATTATTATTGGTTTGTGTCATTATTGGCTGGTGCGTGTGTGATAGTGTGATCATTCTGGCCAGTTCAGTGTCAGTTTAACTGTATTAATTAGTTGAGTCTTGTGGGGCGAGGGACAAAAAGAGGAAGTGGAAAAAAAACAGGTGAGAAGTTGTAACTGAGTTCACAAGATAAAAAGAAAGTATTTACAAAAAAATGGTTAATGTTGAGCAATTAATTCAGCCATGCCACACTACCCACGACCAACAAAATATTACACTAGTCCTAGTCCTAGGCAACTAGATTTATAGCTATTTTGACTTCACCAGCAAGATCTCAGGGAACTGATCATCACCAAACATAATAGATTTGTTCAATTCATCATGTTCAAACAGTTTTTAGAGCCTGAAGGACGTTGATCAATAGGTGGCACTATGACAGTAATTGCAAAGTTAGGCCTGCTTGTGAATCCTGATGATCTTTGCTTACATCTATATTTTTCTAACTGTCGATTTCTGATCATCACTATGTGTCCTGCCAGTCCTTGGTTATGAATGGTAGAATACTTTTTTTTTTTAGGCAAAATATAATATTGTACAGAAAGTAATATTGTCCAATATTCTTTTCCAAACAGAACTGAAGAGAATTCAACAATATGCAGGTGTGTGGCCACTTACAGATGACACATGACTAAATTATGTCTTTAGAAAGTATTACACATTCTATAATGTTAAAATTGTCTTTTTCTCTCAGTGGATGTGACTTTGGATCCTGATACAGGAAATCCTGCTCTCATCCTGTCTGAAGATGGGAAACAAGTGAGACATGGAGACTCGCGACAGATTCTCCCTGATAAACCAGAGAGGTTTGATCGTTGTCCTTGTGTGCTGGGAAAGGAGGGGTTCTCCTCAGGGAGATTTTACTATGAGGTGCAGGTCAGTGGGAAGACTGAGTGGGATTTAGGAGTGGCAAAAGAGTCCATTAATAGGAAAGGGATTATTACTGCCAGCCCTGAAAATGGATACTGGACTGTATGTCTGAGGAATAAGAATGAATAAAAGGCTTTTGGATCACCCCCTGTCACCCTCTCCTTAAAACAGGCTCCCCAGTAGGTGGGGGTGTTTGTGGATTATGAGGAGGGTCTGGTCTCCTTCTATGATGTAGAGGCCAAGTCTCATATCTACTCTTTCACTGGTCAGTCTTTTACTGAGAAACTTTATCCATTCTTCTGCCCCTTTCTCTATTATGGAAGTAAAAACCCAGCACCTCTCACCCAGCACCTCTCATCATCACATTTGTTGAACATTGAAATTGAAATTATTTTTCTATAGAAACCAACTTTGCTGTGTGAAGGTAAAACCAACACAATGATATTAGAGAACTGGTATTAAGCTTAGGGAGATTTGCTTTATCGGTTTAATTTGTGTAGCAATCAGTGGTGTAGTCCAGTCTGAAGTAGTGGGTATACTGTGACCAGTTCCCCTCCCACTACCGCAGCCACAATGGCCTATGTAACTAACTACAGGGTGCAAGGTATATATAATTACTGACAACAGATCTGCCAATGTAAACGTATAGACTGTTGGTTATACAGTATGTTACTGGTTTGTATCCTTGACAATGAAGAAGATTAAATAATTTTTAAAATGATCCGTTTATGTACAATGATGAATTTATTCAATGATACAAACATGGCCAACCACTTGAACATAATTACTTTGTTTATTTAGTCCTTAAACAGTTAGTCTTATTGAGATCTCTTTTTTAAGAACAAATTTGGAGACACATACAGTTCATTGACATTACAATATTCGTTCAGAATAGAAATGGATAAATAAAAAGAAGAAATACATACATTAGTACGAGAATTTTTTTACGAGAGCTTCTGATTTACAACCATTAAATGGGAAAATTCCTTCTAATTTCAATAATTGTTTTGGTAAATAATTCCACTGGAAAGGTGCTTAGCAGTTTTCCCAAGGTTAGTGTTTATATTTGGTATATAATAAGGGGTAAGTACTCCTGAGTTTTTGTCATAAATGTAGAGGTATGTTGGTTATCTATCTAAAAAAAAAGCTTTATACATAAAAACACACAACTTCCTTTCTTAGAGTTGACAGTGGGATGGTGTATGTAGATGTGTCACGCAAAATTACATTTTACATTTTACACTTATATAACTTGCTAATGCCAGTAGCATCTCACTACTCTTTGCCTAAATCTACATTCACAGGAGTATTCATTCATCTAAATATTTTTTTTAACCTGAAATCAAATCCTAATGATTGTTCCTCCAGTCAAAGTATGGATTAGTAATAAAATCTAAAGTGGAGCTAATTTTGTGCATATTCTCAAAAATTTCTCTGTTATCTGCAGAATCAAGCCAATGGAATGAATCAGTCAATACTCCTCACTAAGCATCACGTGAAATTGTGTGAATTAATACTGAAAAATCAGTGGGCATACAAAGGATATAGACATAAACTCCTAATTAGAAATCAGCATATAAGTAGCCTATATATCAGTATATAAACAGCCTGTCAAAAAGAAAGTGAATATACAGCATAAATGTGCATATGCCCTTGGCTACATCACTGGTAGCTATGATGAGAAAAGAAGTTTGCATAATGATTTAACTGGTTTCCTTCCTCCTTGTCCTGAGTAGAATGCAAAGTGAAGCAATGGCAGCCTTTGCCAATTTGAGTCAGGGGTCGACACGGTCATATGTGTATGTTCCTAATTGAAGTGCATGATGAGGCCTTGATTTGGTTGGCTGAGGACTGTAAAGTCAGTAGCAATAGGTCCATTTAGACTAAAACTACAGCAGAGGAAACGCAGCATTCTGCTATTAAAGGACGAGAGAAACATTCTGTGACATTGGAAGATGAACTGAAAGTCACAGAACAGGGTAGAGCTATAGCTGAATTGACTAGTGCAGTTCGTGACCTGACTCTGAAAAAGGCTAGGAAGGGAAGAGAAGCCAGTGGGAGACCAAAAGCGCAGGTTTACTGACTATGGGCAGTCTATTTACTTTAAAGGTACACTAAGCGATTGTAAACGATTTTTCTTTAATTCACCTTATGAAATAATCGATATGGCAGTGTTGTTGGAACTCTATACTGTAACCTATCAGCTTGGGTCCAGTGTAGCGTCTATACTGCCACCCCTGTTGTGGAGTTACAATCACCATCTCCTCATTTGATGATGAAACGACGCCCCAGATCTGTATTCGTATCGCCCAAGAGATGTCGGAGTCAGAGGTTACTGTTAATCATAAGAAACGATTGTGAAACGATACTATGTAGTAAATAACTGACACGGCTGTTGTCATAGCCAGTTTAGACAGTGTCAGAGTAATATCACGAACACTTTGTCAAACTATGTTGTATCCCTGTTGACTCGAGCTCCTTTTTTTTTTAATATTGATCTGTCGATTACTATTTTTAGATGTATCACTTTGTAAAGAGTTCGCTAGGTAGTAGCGCTGGGCCGAATAGCATTTTCCAGGCTTGTTGGATTTTCCAAACGGGTATTCTCAAAACCGCCCATAAAAACAATAATATTTCCATTTTATAATTAAGCATAATTTTGGGTTCGTTACTGTAATAGCCTATATATCCATCAGGCGGCAACAACGTATTAATAATGTATAGGCTACTGGTTATAGCGCAAATAAACTGAAATCAGCCTCATCAAATAGCATCAAGAGTTATTTTTGCAACTATTTTGCGCACTGAGGTGAGGTGATGTGGAAGCCTGGCATGAATTTACGATGTATTCAATTAAACTTTTTCCATATATTAACACTAACTGTTCTTTCTAAAGGCCTGTGCTGATTACGTTTATTGTAGTTTAGGATAGAGGTGTGCATCGGGATCGGGATCCCGTGGGGAAGCAACAAAAAAGTCGCGGGAGCAGACTTTAAAAAGCAGGTTTTTTACTCTCATGCAGACAGTCAGATATGAAGCTCATGGGACAAAGAGAGGTAGTACATTTTCTATAACGTTCAGTAAAACTTCATTTAATGTCTTAAACTACAGTGGACACAAATCAGGTACCTCTGGTTTGTGGATTAAGCCCATTTTAAACTAGAACTGATACTGAAAGAGTGGAACGCTGCAACGCCGCCCCCGACGCGTTTCATTTGACACCGGTCACTGCTCGTCAAGGTCAAGTACACGGGGACGTGGATCATTCATTTCTATGTTTTCATTCACGGGTCTAGTAAATATAACGTGCAAATATCTGTACTGACCGTCAGTTTATTATAAACATGCATTACCACTGTGTATAATCACATAAAGTTCGTTAATCCAGTAAGATTTTCACTCCTACACACTCAGAAAAAAAGGTATGAAACTGTACCTTTTCTTGTCACTGAGGGTGGTACCCTTAAGGGAACATCTTTTGTACCTTAAGTATGTATCTTTTACCTGGAAATGTGAGTATAGTGTACCTTAATTAAAGGTACATAATTAGACATTAAGGACCACTGCTGTACCTTTAATTCACTTCTAAACTTTAAAGGTACACTACATGCACCTACCCAGGTAAAAGATACACACTAAAGGTACAAGAAAAGGTACAGCTTAGTACCTTTTTTCCTGGGATTGTAGGGCAAGGCTTGTGATTGGGTTTTCTGTCAACATATCAGACCATTTTAATGGCCAGAACAGAATAGGATTAGATTTTAATTTTTTTAATATGGACACACTGAAGTATTCAGTTAGGTTTAAGGACTCGGTACTGAGCCCAGAAAGGTGATGATACCTTTTGGACAGCGGCTGGCTATGAGCTCAACATGGGCTTCACACAGGAGCTCCTACCCTAATACCTCAAAAACAATTAGACCAAATGTTTTTGTAGACAAACCTGCCTTGATGCATTATCAAGGCAGAGAAATGAAGAGAGAAAAGAAATGAAAGCAGGGAAAAAAGAGAGAGAAATGCGACAGTGAAGAGAGCGTGTGATTCCAGCAGAGGAAGGGTCAGAGCGTAATTATGAAAGGTTAAACGTTTTTCCCTTTGCTCTTGAGGAGCTGGAGATGGAAATGAAAAGCGAGCAAGGCTGTGAGCAAATGGTGTTTGGATGCTTGTACCACACAAAAGCAGGGCGCTCACCCCCTGGTCTAACGCACACGTGCTACATGAGCTATAGCGCCACAGCTGATGGCTTATCTACAGAGCAGAGCCCTGAAGAACAGCAGGCTTTGAAGTGCTGAGAACCGAGAGAGAGAAAGAGAGAGAGGGGGGGGGTGTCAACCTGATGACTGTGCAGGTCTGTGTGTTTTCTAGGGAGATACTGCAGCTGAGCTGAGAAGCTTAAAGGAGGTAATGGATCTAGAGAGCCTTTACCAAAAGGTGAGTGGTTGAGACGTACATGGGAAACATGTTTGGTTTTAGGAGACCGAAGGTGCACCAAAGAGACACCTATGGCAAGTGAAGAAGACCTTGTTGTACCTTGCGGAAGAGCGTGACGATCCTCTCACTGGTGTTGTAGTGTGGAGAGTTTACCCAGATGACACGGATAAGGTTGAGGATATGGCCCAGTTTGGGCGCTACCTGGCGAGGTTTGAGCTGGGCCAGCTCCTCACATGGCTCTCTCAGCAGGGACAAGAACGACAGGTTAGACTGGGCCTGTAGAAAGCCCTCCTGCAGGGAAAGACAAAACACTAGTGATAGTGTGAGTCGATTACAAACGTCAACAACAGCTGCACTAGACTCCATTTTATTCACTGGAAATCAGCTTCACATGGCTTAATTCAATTCCATTCAATTCAATATCACCAGCTTGACAACACCTAAATTCACTTCACTTCGTCCTTTTGCCTTACGTTACCTCAACTACACCAAGTTCAATACTCAATTTAAATTGAGTGCCACCGTTCACAAGAGTATTTGGCAAAGCCATAGCTTATCTACGGTCACAGGGCTATGATCCAGCATACTGCTGACTCTCTCCCTACAGCTCGAACATTAAGAGCAGCGATTAGGTGGAACGCAGGGTCAATCAGCTTTGAATGTCTCATTATTTCAGTCTGACAATATTGATTTTCCAGGGCCTTTGGAGAGTTTATGAAATGCCTGCACTTGCTGGAGCTTTGAGGCTCAATGCTGCATTAAGCTGGAGGTTTATGGCTCGAGCTAAAAGTTGCCCTTTAGTACTGATCTAGGACCAGCTACTTCTAAAAAAGAAAAAAAAAAGAAAAAAAAAAACTCATCCATTATTAATGTAAGCAACGAAATGCCTGCCTCCGAGGATTTAAATGAACAGTACTGCCCGAATCGTAATGATACCCGATTGTAATATATATAGCCTCGTTTCCAAGGTAAGCTAAAGTTATTCAGGAGTTGCCTATAAATCTGTCTTACACACACATATTCACAGGCATTTACACCAGTACAAACATGTACACACACAGAAAGACAGACGTCTTTACCTGAATCTGCTTGGCCAGTTTGCAGAATGGAGGCACATAAGAGGAACTGGAGAGCAGCAGTATGGCTTGAATGTGACAGACTCCTGGTTTTTGGAGCTGCTGGCTGATGCCCAATAGATCGTCACAGCGGCTCCTCCAAAAGGTGATCTCCTCTAGAGGACCAGAGCTGTCTCCTGCCTCTATCGTCACCTGTGCGCTCAGCCCCTCCTTTATCTGACGTGTCCAATGGATCATCACCACTGAAATGCACAAACCGTGAAACAAATGTTGTTTAATGGCAAACCATCTTGTACAAGCGTAATCTTTGTACACTTAACTGTGCATTTTGCTATTCTTGTCGTAACCTATAGATTTACAACAAAAAGAAAACACTTCAGTTGCCTGTTTAACAGCCTTGTTTTACCTTACACCTTAATTGAACTGGACCTCGAGCGTTTCCCTTTGACCCCGTGTGCGTTGTGACGCCGTTGACTGAACACCCCTGTAGCTATTTACATAATAATGCTAAAAGCTTATAGCTTAAGTTAGACCTACAAAAAGCTCCCAGCCCTTGCATGGCCCTTACCTTCCAGTCTCTTCACCAGCTCTTTGTTTCTGGCAGCCACCTCTGGGCTGTGGTGTAGGGCCTCCATAGGGATGTAAAGCACTGTTTTCCCCACAAGCTTAAACTTTGCATCTATGAAGAGCAACAGGAAATAATGTAATTCTGTAAATTAAACCCATGACAGAAAATAAATGCATTTTATCTGAAAGCACTGGGCTGCCTCAACCAAAAAGAGACTCAAATGAGCGTCGCAACCCACTAATTGATGAGTGTAAAAGAGTTTATGGGCTCCAAGAGAGCACACACTGCTCTATGCAATAACACAGTACAATACAGCCCAATAATGCAGCACATTATTGCATTATCATTCATATTACACCTCATCATTTACCACATTACTGAGCAAATCGATTTAATGTTACATAAGATTTTCAAGCATGGGAAATGTAATGTAATGCAATGATATGAAGACATAAGATAGAAAAGGTTATTTTGATTTGAGTGGCAGGCATACACTTTTTTTTTTTTTTACTTTATTTTACTTTTGTTCTTCACTTTGTTTTTCTTTCTCAGCATCTCCTTCCTACATCTCAAGTGGACATTTGCACATTAGCAACGATGCCACTTGAACATTTACAGAGTGTACGCTTGGAAAAAAGATTTCCACCCCCCAAAAGAACCATCGAGGAACCATTTTTCTGAGAGTGAAATGGTTAATAGAAATATTAATAAGAGGCATGAAATAAAATTAATGAAGGAAAGAGATTTTTAAAAGGCCAGAGAGATAGAAAGAGAGAGAGAGAGAGAGAGAGAGAATAAAAGGAAACACAAAAGGTGCTCATATTCAGAGATGAAAAGATTAAAGGAAATAAGGCTGTGACTACAAGTATCACCAGCTCATTCTGCAAGGGTGGTGATGAATCAGAAAAATAAATAAGAGCAGGGCAGAGGAACACAATGACGGAGTTCGATTGGCCCTTACAAAAAGAACAAAGCCAAGTGAAGAGGAAATGCAAGAGGGAGAAACAACAAGAAAACATGGAATGAGTCAACTCACAGGATGTGTAGGTGTGTGTATCTAAAGCATACAGTTGTGTAAGGTATGATTAACAGCAGAGCGTGGTGCTCTTTCCCTGTGTAGGAGTGGGTTTACAATATCTACATTTATGCAGTGTAAGTTTTCCTAAATTCCCTCCATTCCAGTGAACGAGAGAGAGATTGTTGTATGACTCGAGGCTCATACCTCACGGCTCATGAATGAATGGTGCTACGGCGTTATTTTTGGATCAGGCACGATGAGTAAAATAAATACACTTTTGGGCCTATATCGACCATCTGCTTTTAAACTAAATCATTTTTAGTACACTCTGCTTAACAACCTGAATACATCAGCAGCAGTCACTGGAGTCCACTTTATGACTTCATTGTTATTGCTTTAGTAAGTCAAAACAGAAATCAAAGAGACTCCCTGCACAATGTTTATCCTCCTGGGCTGATTTGGCTGCCTTTTTTCTTCCACACCATTTCTAAAGCCTTGAAATGTGTTTCTTGGACTGCGGGTGTATTGACTCGAACATGATCTGCAGAAATGTGTATTTAACGGAGAGAAAGGAGATGATGGAGAATTGTAAAAAATGATCGAAATGGCTCTCTGATTAGGCAGGGTGCAGTGCGACACTACCGTTCGCTCAGGTAAGAATGGTGTCTGATTGTTGGGGCTGTGATTTGTGTTTACTCGGTGTGTGTAAAAGGTGACGCGGGTGTGCTGATTGGCATGATTGGTCTAATAATTGAACCATCATAGCGGAACAACTTGCTGAGTGATTACCTGTGAATGGCTGGCAGCGCAGGGAGTCTTGGGCCTGCATTTATAAAGCAGCTTAAAGCGAGAGCGCTACCTCTGGATCCGTCTTGCTCGTTGTGATTAGGATCAACGTACGCTAAGGGAATCCGATTCCAGATCAGCTGGCTGAAGGCTGAAATATGATTATTAGCCTTGTACACCCCGGCAAGAGAGATAAGAGTGGCCCTCAGAGTGCAATGTGAAGAGCAATTCCAGTCCAGTCCAGTGAAGTCAGTGTGAGGTGCCGAGAAAGATCAATGGGCTGAGGTCTAACTGCCTTTTGTCAGAGGAGAAATAAACGAGTGCACAGTAAAACCTGAGCCATGTTTTTGTCATGTAGATCATGTTCATCGGAGAATAAATTCCAGAAATGCAGAAATGTGGTGGAGATGAACTTGTAAGGCACATTCAGAACTTTTATCAGGTAACAACAAGTAAAAGTGTTTCCTTTTCACTGAACCACATAGTGCATTTCATCCATCGTATCAGTACCCTAGCGTCAACACGATGGACGAATATCACATATCCAGTGATGAGTAAGTGACTGACTGTCTGATATGCATTGTCCACTATCAGAACCTTGCCAGCTACAACCTCATTAGCTATACGCACTTACACGCTACACAAAAACAGAGGTCTGTGGTTGGTCCTTTTACATGTCAGTCAAATGGCTGTTTCTCTGTGGTTTGTGGCCGCGCTGAGAAAAATGTATCCATGGTAGCACAGTGCTGCTAGCTGGGAGTATGCTGAGAACGTGGCTCATGAGTTAAGTACCCCTACACAGAGAGCGCTGTTACTTGTGTCATACCTGTGAGGTTGGTGATGATGCGGTGCATGTGCGCTAAGTAATTGTTCTTGATGCTCTCTGGCCAGTCTGTACTGAGAGTGACCAGTGGTGCATGAGTCCCGTTCATTAGCCTCAGCAGGCTCTCCATACCCCCTTCCCGCACTGCACCAAACTGCACACAGCTCTCAAAAGTCTCCTCCATAATCATAGAGTCCTCCTCGCGTATGAAGTAGGCCAGCTGCTCCACCACCTGTGTGTGTGAGAGAGAGAGGGAGAGAGAGAGGAATGGAGCAGAGGGAAAGGGGGAAAAAAAGGGATAATATTTCATATTTTCCAGTTCTAATAGATCATCAGAATTCTTGAAACACTATGAGTGATAGTTTTGTGGGCGTTTTAAAACTAAAATGCCAGATGCGCTGGAATTGAGCACAGTGGAGAGAATGTGTTTAATCACTGATTGTTGCAGATTCAACATTTTATATCAAATAGGGTTTTTTTTTTTTTGTTTTTTTTTTTAACTAAAAAAACACAAAACTGATTTTCAACTCATTAATAATTTGCAGTATCATCAGTCAGTCGTGATGTACGACTGCTGCCCTGATCCAGCAAATGTCACTGCTTCCCAGAATAGAACTGGCAGTACCTGGCTTGGCATGGTATACTGCACACACAGGCCAGAGAAAGGGTCGAGGTAGACAACGAGAAGCTTGATTGTGGCATCTGCGATGAACTTGTCCAAGGCTCTGTTATTTTCGTCTGTCCAGGAAGCCTCTGATGCTCCTGTCAAGGCTACGCGTCTTTTAAACAGCTCTCTCTGCAAAGTGCCATGAGGGAGAAAGAGAAAGATTTTTTTGTCAAGACTATTATGTGCCTTGTATCCCAATACATTACTGGCATTGTCTCTGTCTGTGACATCTCTTTAAGCGGTAATAACCAAGAAAATACTTGGACTTCACTGTTAGAACTCAAATATTTACAAAGTGGAACTTTTATATGATTAATAAGTTTGACTTTCCCCTTAGACCCATAGTCTTACATTTCTTTAAAACATAACAATACTAATCACACTACATGTAACAGTGTTGACCTTTGTCTACGAGTGTGCAGCATTAATGAACGGCAGCATGGTCTAATCCAATTCTCTCTGGTTGCCAGCTGCCACTACTACAGGGTCTCCCAGCAGGATCACTACCCGTAAATGCCATTGCTCTTTTACCAGCCAGAGGGCTATAATTAATTCTATTAATGTCAATGATGCCAAGGACAGAGTTGCAGCAGGTTCACTGACCCATTCCCTCCCTTTCGCCCTATGCTTTCTAGGTTATGTTCCCCCCCTGCTGCTATTTACTTAGGCGCCATCGTAAGCAGAGGTTATCATTCCTGTTTAGGTAAAAACGCACTCGTTTATATGTATAGATTACAACTACACAATGGATTTTACTTTTCCAACTCTGACTAAGAACAGCTGGCGAGAGAGAAAAGTGATATTTTCATTGGCCGACCTGTGGGCATTTGCTGAATTTGTGTGATCAATGAGGCATAGTGAATGAAGATGGTCCAGCAGAGCCTTAAAAGCAATAGTGTTTGCAAGAAAATGAATCAACAATTCTCTCACATCACTAGAAAACCTTAGTGTAACAAATATAAAAGCACTGATTAGTATGCGAGGATATCAGGCTTGAAAGCCTCTGGCAAGAGAAATTGTGAATTGCAGATTACAATCAGATAAGAATCACAATGAGCGTGAGGTAATTCATCAGTGGCTGTGTTTAAAAGGCTCTAATTTAGCATAAATAAGTGAATTACCAGGCCTTTGGTGTATGTCTCCTCTTCCTCTGGCACGGCTGAAAGGGTCTCCTCTTGAAGATCTCCCACTAATCACACACACAGAAACACACCATGTTAAGGAATGAGTCATACTGTGTCACTGAGTGATTGCATGAACAGATATGTTTAGGAAAATGAATAATTTAATAGGGGTGGACAATATGTCAGAAATAGCTAATTGTGATGCTTGAAGACATTTTCATGATACACAATATGTTACATGATATTTAGTTTTGCAAAGGAAGAACCTTGAGTATTATGAAAATCTATAAAATTTGATATTTAGTAGAGGAGGGAAAAAAATTAAACAAATGTTACAAAAATAGATCACAACGTCCAATAAGTTACTTGTTGCAGTGAGTAATAGTGGAGTAATAAAACACCTATAAAACACCTAACACCTGACGATGCCCACGATACTCAAAATAAAATTGTATCATGATGGCTATATATTGCATTATCGATATGAGATCTTTATTTTCTTACCTGCAGGCTGTGTTTGTGAACGCTCCTGAATGGACTCGTTTGGGGCTGGTGAGGCCATTGCACTCTCGCCTTTAGAACGTCCCTTTCCTGTGCTGGAGAGGTTAGACTTGCCTGAGGATGAGCTCCCAGGGCGAGGTGTCTCTGGGTCAGCCATAGTGAGACACTGCTGCTCCGTCGAGATGAATGCTGTAGAAGAATAAAGAGCTGGGTAACACAGCATTGTGTTACTTTTTCAATTCTATTTAACCTCATTACGTCACACACAGTGTCCATATGGAAAGTTAGTATTCATGAGGTAGTTTGAATTATAGTCAGCATGAACGCTGCAGTGAGGTTTGGAAGCAACTCGGTTTCACTCAATGGAGGAAATGTGGCTGGTTATATTTGAGTCAAGCAGAATCATTGCGACAACACTACAATCTAATGCATGTCTGTCAGTGTTGAACATATGCTGAAGACAAATGACAAACCTGCAGATCGTCGCTGTCCAATGAAAACCATGCATCTCCACTTCTTGCGTTTTTTAAACTTTTTATCATATATGGGATGTGGGCAAAAACCTCCATCTACCCCACAGCAGTTAACATCTAAATGACCAATGACAAGCTGACAAATCACACTTTCAATTTCAGATTTATTGTGTACGATATTCTCTAAGAAAAAGTGTTTATTCATGTTCCTGAAAAATTGGAATTTTGGAGATACATGCTTTTCATTGGACAGCGACGATATGAAACATCCTCTCAGTTCCCCCAAAGAGGAAAGCTGATGCCATATTGGTGGTGTTTTATCTCACAAAAACGATACCATAATGCACAGTTTTACGGTAAAGAATGCTTAATTTAATGCCCTTACCGTGAGGTCAGTCTTAGTGAAAAAGAGTCTCAAGATCTGAATTGATGATATGGATTTAATTCATCACTAAGGCTTAATTAACTTAACTATCCTCGTTAGTATAGTGGACAGTATCTCCGCCTGTCACGCGGAAGACCGGGGTTCGATTTCCTGACGGGGAGACTTAAGCTAGTGGGGCAGTGGTGGCTCAGTGGTTAGGGCACTGGGCTACTGATCAGAAGGTCCTGAGTTCAAACCTCAGCTCCGCCAAACTGCCACTGTTGGGCCCTTGAGCAAGGCCCTTAACCCTCCCTGCTCCAGGGGCG
>JAOUQW010000040.1:5298625-5334058 GCA_028565825.1 Olivaichthys viedmensis | reverse complement strand
CCAGACAGGTAAGAACGTCTATTACTTAATATGTTACTTCTGCTAACAACATATTAGACACTCTTTAATAAACCATCATTATATAAGAGATGATAAAAGACTGTGCAATATGTTGTTAGCAGAAGTAACATATTAAGTAATAGACGTTCTTACCTGTCTGGGTCATGCAGAGACAGATGCAAATAAGAACTGTGACAAGTTCTCCAATATATATACATGTAAATTCTGTAAAGCAAAGATACTTTTAATAGTTGGTGTGACCACCATTTGCCTTTGAAATTGCATCAATAGTCTGAGATACACTGTTTTAAAATAAAGTAGGCTGGCAAGTTGGTCAAAGCATCTTGGAGAACAGACTTCTCCAAGATGGTTCTACAGATTTAACTGTCTTATTTGCTTCCGTCTATGCAGGTCCCAGACAGGTAAGAAAATCTATTACTTCTTTTAACAACATTAAAGCACAGTACCGTATACCAACACTCTCTAATAAACCATCTCTGGGTTGTTTTATTTTTTAATAAAACGACTAAAAAGCACACTATATCATTTGAAACTTTGCAAATAACACACAGTTCAGTGCAAAAGTTTGCATCCCCCTTGGTTTCTGGGTGAACTGATTTTTAAAAAAATGCAATTTATCTACAAAACAGAATTCCATGGTCATATTACAGCAATTGAGTCTCAGTCAGCAGTTGTCTTTATTAGCAAGCTCAAAAGTTTGCACCCATAGATTTTTTTTATTTGAGTTTAAGGTGCCCAATGACTTAAAACCATCAACACATATTTACTTTATTAAGTCTTTTTTTTTTTTACAGCATGAAAAGTTTAAATAGGCTGATGAAACTCTCAAGCAGTTTTTTTCCAGCAAGTTAACTGTTAGGAGGATCAGAAAAACAGCTATCACAAGACATAAAACAGAAAATACTGACCTTTCACAAAGCTGGAGAAGGGAATGAAAAGATGTCAAAAAGTTTAAGGATACCATTACCAACAGTGAAAACCATAATTCAGAAATGTAAGAAAACATAGACACAAAACAGTCCCAAAAAGTGGAAGAAAAATAACTGAAATAAAACTGTCAGAGAGATTAGAAAAATCCCAAACAAACAGCAGGAGACCTAAAAAGGTCCTTAAAGTGGAATAAAGGTCCATATTTATATCACATTCAGAAACATAATTTTTATTGTTTCACTGATTAATATCTTAAGATATACTTTTGGCCATTTTTGCTCCTTGTGATAATGAAAAAACATCTGTAAAACCTAACTCGCATTAAATGTGTTGCTTTCATCACTTTAAAGTAGGGTTGTGAAAACCTTTGCACTTAACTCTATAAAAAACCACAGAAAGGTTATTTCAGGTAAAATGAGCTTAATTGCTTTTTTCTTTTTGACTTTACTTCTTCGCTAGACCCAAAACAGTACTTCAGCTGATTTAGTGCTTAATGAATTTGGCAAATGCATTTAACATCTGACTCAGACCATAAGGTATTCAGCTATCAAAAAGCATATAATGTGCCAGGTGAGGGAAAACCAGGGCTCCATATGCCACAAGCTGGAAGCAATTTCCTCATAAAATATCCCCAACAATTCCATCTCCAACCTCTTTTCTTGCAGGTCTTCTCTGTTTATTTGCAAATAAAAAATTTGGTGTAGGCTGCCAGTGTTGGGTAGGTTAGTTATGTAAAAAGTACATACAGAGAGAAATGCTGAAGAATATATCGATCTTATTTGACACTACTCAACCTGGAATTTCAGTATTAAACAACATCCAGTGTACGGGTCCATCGTCGTAAATATCACACAGTGGCATTTGATTTACTATGTTCAGAATAACAAGCAGGGACCTCATGCACCAATTTTTTGAGGGGGCATACGCCCTCTGTAGATGCTGCTGGTGGATTCATCTGTAAAAATAATCCAATGTGAATCAAACTCCTATCCTACTTATAACAACACTTTATTACTTTGTGCCCATGAGCTATTCATTGTTACCATACACTAACAGGAATTGTAATATCTAACAGTTGGCTACCTACTGACTAAATACTAGTTATTTAGCTTGCTAGGTAAGGAACTAATAGAAGGAGCTAATTACCTGATTTCACATGTAGTCGACTGCAATCACATCCACTGGATGTGTTTTTAGTTCACTCACTGTAATATCAGTTTAAAGTGATTTGACCATGAGTAGGGGTGTGGCCACATGTGGGGCACAGGGCGGCAGCTGTCACCCTTGAAATAATCCTGTGCTGTGTCTGAATTTGTTCCTTATTCACCGTATAGTGCACTAGTTGGGGTGCAGCCATTTTGAAATGCTGTCTGAATTCTTAGTGGACAAATGATATTTTCTGGATAGTGCACTATATTATTACCCATAGTACACCCATAGTAAATCCAGTGTACAAGCGATGCACACTGGTTCCGTACCACAATACATAGTGATTTCTTTTTGCTCGAAATGTACTTGTCATGATGGATACTGGAGTAAATAAAACATTTTGTTTAACGACCACTAAAGTCAACATGTACTTGTTAATGGTGTATTTAATACAGAAAATCGCTTTAATACTTGTGTATTTTTGTGGTTTCAGTTTGCCAGGTAATTTGTAATGTTCTTATTGTTTATGTAACGGTGGGTGACGACGATGTGTTTTCCAGCGCACTCACTAGTAAGTGTTGTCTGAACTCCGTCCGGTGTCTCCCTCACTGTTGCCCCCTATATAGTGCTCTATATATAACACTCTATATAGTAACTAGTGAACGAGTGAGTGAGGGAGCGAGTTCAGACACAGCGATAGTTTCAACAGAGGAGGTGGGGTTAAGTTGGGGTCGGCTGGGCTGAAGGGGAAGGCTCGTTATTGTTTTCATTGCAATTGCAACTTGCCTCGCAGGCAGCAGAGTGCCTTAAAAATGACGAACTGCTTCTTTATCTTCCATATTCAAATGTAAGACTATGGGATTATTTTCCCATCATGACTTTATGCTAACTTCACAATTCCCTGGGAAAGAAAGGGATTTTTGTAATTATAAGATCAAATATTTAACAGCAATATAATCTTATTGTATTATCTTTTAAGTAAACTGTACATGGAAATGTTTCAAGAATATGGTTGGTCTAGCAAATTAGGCCCAATGGCTCTCTTTTAACCACATATTTTGGCTGTTTGTGTGTGTGGCTGTAATCATGGGAGATTCATGCATTATGGGGTGGTGGCTGAGTGTGTGAGTGACATTATCTGAGCCTATTCTACCCACTTCATCTACAGGGCTTAGAAGATTTAATGTTTAATCTGCCTTTTTTAAATAAAAGATTTTAAAGCACGGTCATGAACTTCAGCTCTCATGGAGGCAACTCTCGGGAGTTCTGCTCTTCACCTTCGTAAGGCAAAAAAAGATTACAAATTGCATCCAGGGACTTGTGTGTCACTGCAGTTGTACTTACACTGAAAATGTGAAGAAGAGCGAGAAAATTCTCAAGGGTCAACTGTCTGTTACAATTCTACTGGCCATTTGCACTCCCGTTTCCTTTTAAAAGCTGGAATAGTGGTTAAAATGACAGACTGAAATGTTAAGACCTCAAAATAGGTATGCTGGAAACTTGAGTTCTTAAACAGTATGAAAGAAATGATTTAAGGGACTTTTTGGGATGAAATGTCGATCTATCCATCTTTTGTAGCGTAGCAATTAAGCCTTTAACCATGAGAATCTTTTTTAAATTTTTTATTCATTTGAATTACCTTGGTTACTATGGTTTGTTTGTCATAGTTTTACTATTATTATCACAACATACTAACATAAAACATGTGCACCGCCTTGATAAGGTTTACATCTGCATGGAATTGCCCATTTTTTATATCCAGTTATATTTGTATATGACATAGAGCATTAAATAAGCTCTTGGTAGTCACCACTAGTGGTTGTTAGAGGTGAGAGTTGCTTTATGTGTTTGATGAATATGATTTATTTGAGAAGAGAATGATTATTGGCATTACAATGAAAACACTATAGTACAAGAGAGTAACATTCAGTCAGTGCAGTAGTAGGCGGAAGAGGTAGGTGTATCTGTGTGTGTTTGTGTGTGCGGATGTGTGTAGCGGGAGTGGGGTGAAGGGCTCTGTGTGATTGGGATAGAATGGAAAGGTGAGTCAGCGGGGGTGCTAATGCAGAAATGAGCAGAACTGATGCGCTCTCACTGAACAGCCCCAGGCTCTCGGAATCAGCCCCCACATGCGTGTTTCTCCTCATTTCCCCCCACGCACACACACCTGCACCCAGGAGCTCTTTGCTCCCATACTTTGTGTCTCTGTATGCTTTATCATTGCTAACCAGATCCAAACTACTACACATACCCCAAATAAATAGTTTGTGCTTTTATAAAGGCAAACTGCTGAATGTTCAGTAAACTAATTCCTCTGACTGATTATATTCATGAAGACTGCTGTTGGTTAGTTTTGGGAACTGTAGCAGCGTCAAGTGGACAACTGTGTGACATAGTTACACTTTAACATCCAGCGGAAGCATTATCCGAAAGTAACAAATAGTTTGCCTTTAGAATTAGTAATGTCATCTCAAAGCATATGTGCCTCCAGAGAAAAGCACTGACACATCCAAAAGTAATGAAAAAAATAATAATTTAAACCCTTAAAATACTTTTTAATAAAATATGGCCTTTTTTTGTCACTTGTTCACTTCATTGCACATAAATTTTTTGTGTACATAGGGAGAGCCAATAGGTTATATGTGACGGATAGCAGACCTTTAGAGAGGGAGTAAAGGTTACCGAAGGATGATAGAGTCCTAATGGCCCTTATAATTCATGATTTTTTTACATTCCTGAAGATTTAGCCCTACAGCCTGCCATTAGGTTCCAGCTCAGTCGTCATTCTATTTAAAGGGTTAGTTAAGGACGCAGTACTTTTCTATGTACACCTTTGGGTTACAATAAATTAATACATTACTTGGTTCTGGATAATATAAATCATCTGACTATCAAAAACATCTTACAGTATCTTGTAAGCAGCTTTATTCTGACATAAACTGAAGTCATATCCATAGCCATACAGTAATACCTGTGGTTCAGTCAGTTACATCTCGTCTGTACACAAAATAGAATTGTAAGTGTGGAATTGTAAGATAATAAAAAACAAAAACAACAACCCACAAACAGTACGATAAAAACAGGTAAGGTCACTGAAACAAAAGGAACAACTTTTTAAATGTGATTCCTAACCACTCCAGACGGACAACAGTGTCACAAGGGCGCGGCCTCCATTGATCCGGGGAGGCATTAAAAGATTAAAGGTTTATCGCCTGTCTGTGGTGTTGACAGTGGTCTCGAGTCATTAGCGTCATTAGCATTAAGCTGATCCCATCAATAACAGCCTGGCTGAGCAATCTTTCTCCCCAGGGGTCTGCTCCTGAAGTGGGGAACCAGCATGCCAGCTTAGAGCCTAACCTCCTGGAGCTCCCGGTCTATTTGGCAACAACTTAAAAAGAGAGCTAGAATGCTAGCCCATCTCATGTCAGAGTTCAGTGCAACTGTCAGATCATTTAGTTGGAGAGTGTGTGATGTGGAAATAAATGCATCCTTGGCTTGGGTTTGGATAAGCTTGCCAGCATTGGGAAAATCAGTGTTAGGCATTCAGCATTTGTGCCCATGATTGTCAGTGCAGTGCTCATTTCTGATAGTGACTGAGAGAAGGAGAAGTGTCAGGATACCAATATGAGCATAAGTAAAAGTGACACACTATCACAGAGAGATGTGAGAACAATCCACTGAATACCTCACTAGTGTGAAAGGATATCTCTCCCAGGGGGACCATCAGTCAGTGAATGCCTGGCGTGTGCTCATGGTGTTCCCGTTTGTTACAATAAAGGAAATGAGTTCCAGGTTAAGGCTGGGTGAAATTATTCTTCTAGATTTTCTAAGCTCTAATAAATCGCTTTACACCTTCCATTAGCTCGTCTTGCACATTTAATAGAGCTATATGGGTGTCAGAAATAATAGCGTTTCAGCCGAACCTTACTCATGTCTTCTCCAGATTTTTTTTTTCTCTCCATGAAAATGCATTGAGGAATATGCCTGTACCAAGTCTAGCACTCACAGTACTTTGTAAAGTAGAACTTTAATAATTATCACTCCTATCAGATTCCACATCCACAGTCTTTGGTCGGCCAATTTATTGACTCAGGATAGACCGAATGGCCATTTTGGAACAGCATCAATATGTCAGCCACCCTTGCTCTACAGCTCATCATGCAGCACAGCCCCCTCTGCCAGGTCCAGGGCACCCAGCAGCAACAGAGCTCCAGTGCTGTTATCCTTTACGAGGAGAATGAAGGAATGATCTGCATAGAAAGATTTGGGTTTCCCCACATGCTCTTCCTCGTTCATGCCGTCCTTATTGCCTGACTCGGATGCCACTTCCAGGGACGCCCAATGAAGAACGTCACCCAGGTGATGCTTCTCCTTCCCAAGGCCAGAGAAATCTGCCACATTCTGGTCCCAGGCATCTACCACGCCCAACGCAGCTAACTGTTTCTGAAGAAAAGAGTCATACAGACAGAAACAAAGAAAAACAAAGAAAGAGAAGGATATCAGCTTGTGTAGGCCTTAGCAAGAGACAAACCAAAACCCTTTGCCCCAAAATTACTATATCAGCTCGTGTAGGCCTTAGCAAGAGACAAACCAAAACCCTTTGCCCCAAAATTACTCAGCACTAAAAGACTACAGAGGGCACGCAAAATGAAGACAAAAACAGTTATGCAGACAAAATTTAATTTAAAGAGCAGCTTAAATATCAGCCATGGGGTAATTCTAAAGATGAAAGATGTATGCTCTTCATGACAGTAAATGGTTTAATATAAAAACACACAATTCTCCAGACAGATGAAAAGAGCAAATGAAAATGCATACACTTAGAGTGACACAATAAATCAATAACATTTCAAAAGTTTGTTTCTGCTTTTCTATATTGTCTTCCATTTCTCTTTAAAGCGTGACAGATGCCCTTGGTGGCAGCGTACAATACAAACTGGGCATCAGCAGCTGAAGACGGCGGCAGGGGAAGAGTTGCTTATGAATAATTTAAAAATGATCCCTCTGACCTCGGCCCTCCTTTGTTTTCCTTTCTGATATGAATTCAACAGAAAGACGACGCCTGACAGGTAGTTTATATTCCTGCAGATGAGATCAGGTAAAAAAGGCAGCCCACACACAGCGAGAGAGGGAGTCAGTGTGAGTGTGTGTAGGAAGGATTGGAGGACACTATATGGAAGATTAGCCCTCTCTACACTGTGGGCCAAACCTGGTGCTTAAACCTGGTTCCAGGGTTCCTGGTCCCTTTCACTGGGCAGGGCTCGGCTTGAGGAGGGCTTAACCATGAATTCAAAATGCAGAACAAGCCCTCTCCAACGCTCAGGGCCAAAACTCTAAGCCCTGTTGCTTACACTTCACAATGACTGCTGGCTACGGTTACATAACCATACTTTGCTTACTCGTACCAATTTAGCAAAACATAATTTTTCGCCTTCTACCGGTCATCGTCATCAAAAATGGAAAATAAGGCTAATGTAAGGCTAAACATTTAAGGAGTATGACAGAAACAGAGATCTTGCTAGATATATGGGCTGATGAAGACATCCAACAGCAATCTGAAGGTTTAATTAGAAACAACAAAGTTTATAAAACTATTGTAAAAGAGTTTCAAAAGTTAGACATACAGAGGACTGACAAACGTCAGGTTAGGTAGGAAAAAAAAAAAAAAAAAAAAACCTTAAACAACAATACAAACAGTTAAGGAAAACTATAAGTATAAAGCAGGATGGATTACATTCCCGTGACTTTTGCCTTTAAAAAATACTATATAGTAATGAACACCAGGACAAATGTTGCTATTTAAGGTTTCGAGTTTCAGATTTGAGAATGCTGCAATCTTAATGTCGCATATCATTCCTATGGTTGCGGTTTGATGTTGCCGGCTAAGGCAATTTGTTTACCTGTACATGATTACGCACTCTAAAACACCATGACCTTTATTACTGAAAGGACAGGACAATCTATCCTGATCAGAACTTTCACTTGCATTAGCAGCTCGAACATGCTAGCATGGCGATTTAAATAAAGCAGAATGTAAAGGTTGTAGAGGGGAAGAGAAAAGTTGATAATGAGAGAGAGGAGGGAGAGGCAGTGACAGTCCTTGTCACCTGTGTTAACATGGTACAACCCACCACAGCTCTCCAAATCCACAACTCCTCTCCCACACACCCACAGCACCACTCTAATGCACTTCTATTGTCCTCATCTATTATTCTTCCTCTCTCCACTTTATCACTGTCTCCGTCTGTGCCTCTGCCACCTCTGTAGCATCCTCATCCCTCATCTGCCTTTCTGCACACATTTCATCGTCCCCTTTCTCATGCGCTGCTCATTTCTCACACTTGCCTTTTCTCACTTTAACCTGCATGTCAGGCGAGCGACACTCTTTCAACCCATCCGCCTTGCCTCGTCCTCTCTTCAACGTCCTTCGTTGCAAAAGCTCTGTCCTTCTACCAGAGGAGAAACGAAGTAGGAATGGTGTTCCAAAGTTGTTCAATTCCTCCAAATGAAATCTCCCAGATAGTTATTTGCAACTTCCTCAGGGAAGTTGAAAGGCTTGTCATTTTCCAGCAGTAGTGTGGTGATTTTCTCTCCTGCACTCTCCTTTTGGCCCAATAAGACCTGGAGCAGCTTTTTGCTTTTTTGCCACACTGCTGACATGGCAGCATGTGTTGCTACGACAATGCTGTCGCCAGCAACTATAATCATGTGCAATATTAGCAGACATCTCCCAGCTTATGCCAGGTTCTATAAATACCTGGTTCTCTTCATCTATCTCAAAATGTTTCTCATCGCGGGATGAAGAAGCAAAGAAGCTTGTCGGCTTGGAAGTGGAAATGGAGATCACTTCATTTTTTTTAAACAATCAGTGTTGAAATATTTAGTGTTCGCTGTCACCATTGAAAACATGAGGGGTCTAGCGACGGAGATAGATCAAAGCCAGACTTCCCACGACTTCCCAGACTGAGAAATGTGAGAAATGTACACATTCACTGCAGGCTACTGGCAACAAAGAAGCCTGTTCTAGCTCTACCAACATTACATGGCTGCTAGGTTCCAGCCATTTGATGCTAACACCATATAATTTAGCCCCATTCCAACCAGTTAAGTGGAAGCCAGGCCGGCTTAAAAGAGCATTCTTTCATTAAAACGGTTGGTTAATATGTTTTTTGTGATGTTATGTAGTATTCTCTAGCACGGTTTTTGCAACACTCAGCCTCAGCATTAACTATCAGCCAATCAGAGAGCTGGAGATGGAAATCAGGAAGGAAAAAAATAATGTGATGTGGTAAATATTAAAAAAATGGCGACAACTAAAGGTGTTGTTTTTCACCGATTTCCAGAAAAAAGATGTAGAACTTATAACAAATTAACAAATTATGTTGATACGCTGGGAAAAAATTATGTACATTTGGGTTTTCAACCAGAAAAAAGCAGACAGATCTAAAAGCAGAACTATTGTAATATCTAAAGATTCTAAAGAAAACTGTGATTCTATCTATATTCCGCACAACAGACACCAGAGAGGGGTTCCTTGTCCTCTCAGCCTCTGGAGAAGTGGCATAAAACTGAGTTGTAAGATAGCTAGCTAACGTTACTCTTGTGCAACTTGCTAACCTTAGCTTTGAGCTTGTTGTCACCCATGTGCATCGGTCCATACATGTGTCGCTAACCGTGACACATGTAGCATTATTGTTTTTTAAAATGTACACTGCGGATTTGTGTAACTTGGGCAAATTTAATTTGGAAAGACTTGCTTGTTATTTCATGCTAGTTTTTGAATCTAATGAGTTAGAGCCAGATAGAAAAAAAATTTCAAAATTTAAAACAGTCCTTCAAACATGGAAGATGCATCATTTGGTGGAGGTTTTCCCAGTATCTCGTTCTAGAGACGACTGCATCACCTCTGTAAGAAGAGTAAACATGTTCACAAAAGATGTATTGATGGTTAGGCAAATTTTTTTTGTGGTTTTTTTTTTTTTTTTGGCCAGATTGTTCCTTTAAAAGTGCAATCCTAAGAGAGGAGGTAAAACTTAGCTGAGGTGCTGGAAGTTTGATATGTAAGACAGTTTGGAAAGAGCGAGAGTTTGCTAGATGAGCTCAGCAGGAGGGGAAAAAAAGGAAGAATGAGGGAAGAGCTGGCGGCTGAATGTGGCACTACAGGGCCATGGTTTTCTTGAAATAAATGCAGAAAGTGTGTGATGTGTCACGCAGTAATGCGTCACCCCAGACTGCCTGCTAATGCACTAAACGTGACTGGCGGCTGAAGGGACAGTGAAGGAACAGTAAAAGAAAAGGAAGATGGGGGCGAGAGACAGAGAGAGGGAGCCTAAGTAAACATGGTTCAACTCTAATGCCTTTCACTGGGTAGAAATCAAGCATGTCACACTCTCTCCCCGAGCGCAAATTTCCCCCGATTTAACTTTTCCTTGGTTCCCTTTTCCCTCGGTTTGTTCTTTTGATTCAACTTTGCTAGTTTCCCGCTCAGATTTGCACATCTGACAAACTACAAATGTCCGATTTAATGGTAGCAGGATACTGTTATATATCGCTGTCAACATCTGTTTAAAACAACAAAAACCCCACTTTGCAAGAATAATTAATGAGCATGCCACGGGACTTGGGTTGGCTGGTGCGCTTCTATACGTCATCGGCGCATGACACTGTAGTACAGGACAGCGTCAAAAGTGGAGATTGAGCATTAGTGCATTTCCCTGCCTCAAACCATATGTTTTATTCAGCCTTACAGCATCTAAGCAGCCTTTCCTAAAAACCGCCTCTGAGATTATTCCGGGTTCTTTGTCATTCATGTCTTATTCACGCTGGCCCTAGCTCGTGCTCTCTTTTTCCCTCTCTCTCTCTCTCTTACCATCTCTCTCCTGGGTCCCAGTCCCACCCTCTCTTACTTATTTATCCCTCTCACATCTTGTTCTGCCAGGCCAACTTTACGACATTTATCAGCTCATGAAAAATCATGAGTGCTTAGTGAGGCTACCTGGCTGCTGAAAAGGGAATTAGGATTGTAGGGTTGTTTATGTCAGCCCTCCACCACTGCCTCCTCCGCAGCATAATGGATTACTACATATGGACTGATTGTTGTCTTTTACATGGAGTTAGTCAGCAAATTACTCTCCCGCACAGGCTCGTACAGACGCACTGACAAAGGCTCCATAAGCCTGCTGTTCATCAGTGATAAGGAGATTATACTGTAGATACAGAACAGAAATGAACCTATATAATCTACATATGCATTAGAAAAACAGTATCTTGCTTTGTAGTGGTGTAACCAAAGGGAAATCGTTCGCGCATTGAGATGCACGTTTTTGTCTCGGCTAACCTTCAGTCTAAGGCACTGCATACTAGCCTGGCAGATGCGCCACACTATTTTACATGACCTAATCAGGGAGTGTGCTTGCTTGACTTCTGTTGTTTCTATGGCACAAAAACGAGTCACACTTCCCAATTACAGCCCTACACTGACATTCTGTGCCCTGGCACTGTGGTGTGTGTGTGTTTCTACATGTGTGTGTTTCCTGTACTGCTACTTTTCAGTTCAGTGTGAGTCTGACTGTGTTTGTGTGCGTCTAGCTGCAAGGCATCAGACAGACTATAACCCTGTGACCCCCATCGCTCGTTAAGGAAACCCAGCCGCAGTCTTGTTAGCTGTTAACTGCTGGCGATAACTGCTCCATAAGCGCAGTCCTGTTGCACTGCTGCTGTCTATCAGGGTTATTTTTACCCTCCTCTGTCTCTCACTTTTCCCCCCTCTCTCTCACAGCCCACTTGTTCATTATTTCGACCCCTACGCCCTGATCCTCCTCCCACTCACGACTGCACTACACTCCTATTTGGGTCAAACCGGGCCTAGGAAGCAGCAAACTGCTGTGTTAGCATGTGAGCGCTAACATGGCGAGCAGTGGACAGAAATCAGGATGTAGCAGCTCCTTCGCTGAGCCAACAGATCCACAAAACCAGGGGAGAGTCAGTGAGCGAGACGGAGGAAGTGAGAGTAGCTAGAACCGGAGGCGAGCATGCGTCAACGGCCCTGGAGGACAGCTGGAAATCTGAGGCAAACTGAAAGACGGGAGTGTAAACACTATTAACGCGCATAGATGAAGGGTGTGTTTGCACAGCTCAACCCAATCATGGAGAAAGAGAGAGAGAGAGAGAGCGCGAGAGAGAGAGAGAGAGAGAGAGAGAGACTCTGAGGCAGGGAGAGTGAGAGGGTGGTGGGACAGAACTTTGATCACTTCATTGACACTTGAGCTTACGGTAATATTTCCAAATATACTGAAGGACAAAGAACCAAGAGTGTGCATCCCCTTGCTTTTGCATCTAAAGTGTCATGCTCATAAAATCATCTCATGGAGTTATTATTTGGAAGCTTCTTTGTCAGCAATACCAGTTGTGAGACTGCCATGTATTTGACATTATTTGGCTATTTTTATTAGCAGTGATCAAGCTCTGTATGGTCCTTGAACATCGTAGGTGTGCACCAAATTTTGTGCTACTGAATTTAGGTCAGGCTCTAACTAGGCCACTCCCTGACCTTTACCTTTTTGTTTCCCATCCACTGAGTAGTAGTTTTGGCTGGGGTCACTTAAAAAGGTGCGTTTCCACCGCAGGAACCTTTTCAGGAACCTGGAAACCTTTTTTTAGAAACTCTCGGACTTTTGCCGTACTAAACATCACGATTGGTCAAACACAAGCTTCACAGAATATCCGACACTACCATTTTTAAAAACCTGCAATTAATAAAGCTTGTCTTTTATCAGAGGTGGCATGGCACGACCGACAAAATGTAATGTTTCCATGTTCGCCACCTCCCTGTTTGCCGTGTTGCTGTGTGTTTGACGCATGCTGAAATAATGTAACCATTGCGCAGTTTGCGTCACTTCTGTTATTCTATAGTTCAGTTCCTGCAGTGCAGAATAGTTCCACAGCTCTTTAGCGCCTCAGAAGGTTCCTTGGTGGAAAAGTGGCTAAAGGTAGACCTCTCTTCTGGGTTATATTTTCTTGTAAATGTTTCAGATTTTAATTGAATACATTTCTGCACTTCATTGTGTCTAGAGCCGTATTCCCTGTTGAGACAATTGCTTAAAGCATAATGCTGCCTCTAGCAAAAGGAGTCTTCTTTGGGTACTTAAACTGGTTTACATTTACATATATAGAGGAACATCAGTACCAAAGCACTTATGCCACATGTCAGGTAGTGTTACATACTTAAAACATGACGCAAGGCAAACTTGCCCAAGTAATGACTGTTTTATGGGACCATACCACAGGGCCATATTTGTGGATTAGTGAACAGTCTGAGCCAGCAAATCCTGTAGCTCACTCAAAGTTGCTGACCTGACACCATCCCTGATTAGTCTCCAGCTTGCTTGATGAGTTCGTTTAGAAATATGGCCTGTTCTGGGCAAGGTGAGGGTGGTAAAATAAATCCCATAGGAAGAGGTCATTCTAGAGGAGGATTGAATCCTAATGCAACTCCCCCCACCCCCATTTTCTTGTTCATTTCAAGCTGTACTTCACTTTAAAAGTGGGAAAATTATTTATCTGCAGTTCAACACTCTAGGTTATGAGGTTAAAAAAAAAAAAAGTGGGTGAATACTTTCAATAGCCACTGGGAAAGGGGAGAGAGAACGAGAGAGAGAGAAAGAGCCAGCACACGGCAGATCACTTCACTGTCAGTGGTAGGGTGGAGGGTTAACAGAGCCTCTGGCCAGCAGTAATATTCCCTCAAATACTAGAAAAGAGATAGAAAATAGAGAGACGGACCATAAAAGAGATAGGCGAAGACAGAAGTGCAGAAAAGATACAGAGAGAGCAGCAGAAGCAGCATGGAATTTTGTCAAAGAAAGTAATACAGCTCTATTCATGTCATGCTGTCAAGAGGGAATGCTTGGCCTCTAGTGATAGGGCATCACTTATGAAAACATTACACGTCTACATGTGTGGGTGCGGGTGAAGCAAACCAAAAACGTCAAGCCTGTGGATTTTGTAAAAGTAGACCTCTTGATTCCCTCTGGAGTGCCTCTCCTTGCTCATGCTAATGTCAGAGTCTTGTTCTTCAGGCCAGGTATAAGCACTTGAACATGGCAGCAGCTGCCAGTGGACATCTGACATGGCTTGTATTTCTCAGCCTGAATTACGATGCTTAACGACATGGTGTCCTACACCAGAGAATCTATTCAGCCCAGCTAACGCTGAGGGAATAGCTTCACTCACTTTAATCTGTACCTGTCATGTTGAGCCAACCCCTGTCTTTGTCCCCCCTGCCCCCCTGTTCTGTCTTTTCCTCTTCTTTCCATTGCTTTTCTAAAACAAAATGCACCACCTTCACTGTCTTTACAGATGCTGTATGATGGTAGCATTTGAACCCTTCAACCCTATCATACTGCACTACTCAGGAGCTGCAATGCAGAAACAACCACTTCCAGATCTCCAGACCCAAGATTGCATGGCTCTAGCTTGCCATTTCCGCCCCTGTTTCGGGCCCAGAGGCCTACCCAAGCCACGTCTCTTCCGCTTTATTCACGGCCTCTCACATCCACCGACCCACAGTCTAGACACTGCATCCGTATTGGCCCACATGAGTGTGGACGATCCCTACGCACGCGTTCTAGCTTCAGCTGCTTCTAAGCAGGTGGAGGAAGTCGGTGATGGGGCGGTGTTGGTGCTGCTGTTGGGATCCAGTCTTCTGGAGCAAGCCCAGAGGCTTCTAGCTCTGGGGATAAAGGAGGAGGAGATCCAGCAGGGCTATAGACAGGCCATGCACACAGCTCTAGAACTTATGGAGAGCAACATGCTAGCATGTGCCATGCTGAAGGAGCCTCACAATGAGCAAGAGGTGGCAGTCGCACTAAGAGATTTCTTCTTCACACGGGAGCCCAGGTTGAGCCCATCCGTGCTAGAGGCAGTAGCACAGTGCTGTGTGCTAAGTTTGAGAAATGGAGAAAACGGATTGACCTTTGACCCCAGTTGTACTGAAATCAAAACGGTCACAGGTGAGTGCCCATCTACCAAAGGAACAGAGGGATGTGAGGGCTCTGATAAAGAAGAAAAAGAAGGAGAAGTGAGCATCACAGAACGAAGGGATGAAGACAAAGCCATAGACAGGCATAATGAAAAAGAGGATGATGATAAAGAGAACAAGAATGAAGACAGAGCTATTAATGAAGGAGCAGAGGAACTTAGAGAAAATCGTGAGGAGCCAGTCAAGTTGGAAGAGAGAAAAACCAAAGAAGCACCCACTAAAAGAGAACAGCAGCCTGACCAGGTAGGACTGAGTGACTGCATGAGGGCAGATGGAAAAATTGAGGTGGAAGATAAAGTGATGAATGAAAGGAGGGAGAGGGAGAACGGGTGGGAGGAATGGGCAGCCCTAGAGCGGGAGATGGATGAGCTAAGGTCAGGTGGAGAGGGGGAGGAGGAAAAGGTGCACAGAAAGAGAGATGACAGAAAGGAAAAGATGAAGGGGGGTGGAAAAGAGATGGGGGTAGACAGACAGAGAAAAGTAAGGATGTGGGGGACGAGAGAAGTTAGACCCAGGAGAATTAATCAGTTTATTCTCAGAGTGGGGAAAAGTTTTTCTGTCACTCGCAACATATTAGTAAGAAAAGATGGCAGAAAGAGAAAACTATACAGACTCAAAGAAAGACAAGCCAGATGTGTAGACATACACTCGCTGACACAAACTAAGAAACAAAACTGCAATCCAAAACTATCAAACCGCAGCAAAACTGTCCAAGCCGTGGTGTCTAATAAGATATATGATACTAATAACAAATCCACTAAAGTTCTGATTACAATATATAGTTTGGACCCAGATTTGTTGGAAAGTGCCGAGAGAGCCATACGCTCGTCCCTGAAGCTGTACCACTCTCTGCTGTCAGAGCCCCGACTCCTCCCTGGAGCAGGACTGGCCGAAGTGGCACTGGCTGGGCATCTGACCCGCTACGGCCTCTCTATCCCAGGCCTGGAGCAGTTGGCAGTTCATGCCTTTGCTCAGGCCTTACTCGAGCCTGTGAGAGCCCTGGCACAAAACTCAGGGAGGCCAGGGGACCTGCTGGTGCTTTCCCGGTATAAAGAACAATTCTGGAACGCAGCGGCAGAAGGGAAAAAGAGGTGCAGAAGGGTGTTGGATCCAGTAGTGTGTAAAAAGAATGCAGTGAAGAGGGCAACAGAGGCAGCGCTATGCATTATCACTCAGCAACTGAGCCAAAACCCTGAGAAGAGCAGACACCAACATGCAGAGACTGTGCAGACATAGCTGCTGATGCCAAAGCTGCTCTAAAAGCAATGCAGATGTCAGTCAAAAGGATGAGGATGAAAAACATGTTTTAGTTTTCAATTAAAATTAAAAGAGCATTTCTCTTGGCCCTGTGTAATTATTTTAACTTACCTGATATGCTAAATGTTACTCTGCAGGGGTGGACAAATCACAAGCCTGGGTGCCTGGAACAATCAGATTGTGTGTCTGGGTTATCAGGGTTTTTTTTATTCGTCATTTCCCTATTAACAAATGAAGGTTTGTGACATGGCATCACCAGTGTGTTTTTCCCCATCCATTAACCAGACAAAACCCCTGCTCTCTATTGGCTTTTGCTGCTAAATAATATTGTTCATTTGACTTGTATTTTTGACTGCATCATGCTCCAGTTGGTTCATATGCTTCCTAGTTGGGATTTGGGAATGGATAGTGAATTACAGCAACAAGGAGCGTTCCTTGTTGCTGTAATTCACTATCCATTCCCAAATCCCGCCGCCTGCTCCACTACACACATCAACCAAGGCCGCATTCTGGTAGTTGGTAAGAACTATTTATATTACCTGGATGAATTATATCAACACCAGTTGATATGAGCACTAGAGCTCTAGACTAGCTAACTAGCACGTCATGCATTTGGGTTAAATTATGTTGACTACTATTTTTTCATCCTAGTTAACGCTGACATAAAGTTAACCTGTTATCCATGCTAGCTTGCAAGATGTCCCTGCTCTTCAGATAGGTTTCAGGAAAATATGAGAAGTAATAAGGCACAAACATGAATTTATCCTTATGATAAGTAGGCTACATGTCATGTCTTTACAGTTAATATTTCATTCAAATGTAGGAGTTTCTGGATAACTAGAACATGGGAATAGGTAGGTACATTGGACCAGTTACCTGCCCAGAGGGCTAACTAATAAATGTATGATTTGTCCACCCCTGCTCTGAATGTTTAAATACATATACAATATGCATCAGTGTGTGTGTGTGTGCCTGTGCATCTGTTTATCTGTTGATCTGCCTGTAGGCATGCTTGTGTGTACACATAAAGTGAATACGCATATAAAAGGTAAGCAGATATAAAATAATTGACACATACTAGTAGTCTATTTGAACAATCAGGTGTTGCAGTACCTGTAGACTGAGTGTGCTTCTGACATTGACCCGGGGCAGGGACAGTGCCACGCTCATGCGGCTCAGCCTCCCCATCCGCTTCTCCAGCTGCTCGAGGGTCAGCACACGCTCCAGCCTGGACAGACTCTCCACGTGGAAGGGCAGCAGCAGCACTATGGTGGCCTTTCCACCCCACAGACCCAGCTCCAACAGTTGCACCATATTCTCAACATCCTCATAGTAACGGTACATCCCTGCAGACACATGCACAAGGAAAGGGGCAGGTTGAGTTAAAAAAAGCAACACAGTGAATAGGAGATTGTGTAAAATATGGCAGCATCCCATTGCGTCACCTATCCATCTATTTCTAATCAAAATGTTGCCATTTTCAGAGATCCCAACATTTTATTTGTTTTATGAAAATGATTATTTTTTAATTCTGATATTGTCAATAGTTTCACAGCAGCTGCATTGTTAATATTCAGCTCTCTTTGAGCACAGATACAGATAGGCATGCTCTCCCACTGTAATTGCCAACAGCCCATCAGCGCAAGCCTGGGGGCAGAAACAATTGTAATTGGTTAAGTGCAGCAACAAATGAAAATGGATGACAGAGTTTACCACCTTTAGTTGGTATACCTTCCTTTCCTTTAAGTGCCTTTAAGCTGCAACAGCACATTTTCCTGGCATAAAAAAAAAATCAATCTGGCGTCAGCAACTTGATGTCTATCGCCAGTAGATATAATCCATCTGAGATTCCTAATAGCATCGTGAATCAGCTGAAGCCTAGTGAACAGAGCGGCCTGCAGTAGCACTGGCTTAGATTTGTTGCTGAAAATGATTCTGTGCCAATGAAACTATATAAAACCATATACTACCAATCGAATGTTTGAATACACTTGGTGAAAACCTTTGGTTTAGATGTGTCAACTGAAAATTTTTCAATATATTTTTCCAAATATATTCCCCCTAATCATGCATGTTTTGGGGATTTCACTGCTCAAAGACACCTGATTCAACTGACTGGTTTAGAAGGTGCCTTAGAGTAGACAAAAATAAATAAAAAAATCAACAAACTGTGCTGCCCTCCAGGATTACAGATGGGCATCCCTGCACCAGGACTAGGGAATAAAACTTATTTCTTTTGGGTGACCATTTCATTGTTTAATTTCTACATGGAACAAAATGAAAATAGGTTTTAAACAGGATTTGCTTATTACCTGCTTACATTAGACACAGTTTAATGTAACCATTACAGTTTAAAGCACTAGAGTACTCAGACTTTTGCCTGGTAGTGTACTAATAGCCATGTAGATCACATTGACTGAGGGCACATAGATTAGATTAACTGAAAATTGGCATAATTTAATTTTACCTCCATATTTATATTGAATAAGAGGCTAATATACTGCATACCCCACCTGTTTGCAAAACAAAATATTAACTTGTGTTTGAGGTTAATTATTTCTTGGAATTCAGAACAATGTTAAATGTTACTGAGCTTGTCAATGCTGTCCTGTTAAAACTTTGGGCTTCCTAGCACCAGTAATGCTGCTGAACAAGGTCAGCAAACAGCTTTTTTTTAAAGGGATGATGCAGTAGTGTGCTATAGCCAAATCCTAATGTCTCGGTTATGAAAGAACCAAACTGGGTAGCTGATTTTAAAGTAGCAAAAAAGGCTAGTGCTGCAAACAGATTAATAAGAAAAAACAAACCAATTACCTGCTCTGTGCATCATGTACACTTTGGTGTACGTGGTCCCCAAATAGCTTTGTGGGTCCTCATTTTCTTTGTCAAAGCCACAATCCCAAAACCCTAAAATAAAGTCGAAAAAACAAACCTCACTCAATTCATCTGAGAACACGTATGTAACATGGATGGGTATATGTCATTCATACACACACACACACTAATTATATATATATATATACATACACACACACACACACACACACACACACACACACAGTACATGTTCCTCAAAGCCATTAACAGAAAGTAGAAAAGACCATCAACCAATTTTGTTTTGTGCCACTGAATGAGACCATCCTTCATAACAAAGACAGCTTCTACTATGAACTTGACACATTAGGTCCTATTAGACTGAAATCCTGCAAAACTACATTAAGGACACAGTGATAGAGAAAAGAGAGATGAAACGAAGACAAGGCAATAGAGAGAGAGAAATAGAGGCTGCACACATGAGGGAGGGGAGGCACAGGACATATTATTGCAGTCCATTAAACCCATTATGTTCTATAACAAAGATGGGATTCGATAAAGAGACTATTAGCGGAATTATAGTCACATGCGCTTTTTCACTAGTCTTTTCTCCCTGTCGAATTAGCCACAGAAAGGTGTGTGTGTATTTGCGACACAGACAGAAAGAAAGAGAGAGACGAAAGAAATATCCATTATTACTATAATGGGATGACAGCTTCACACAATGTGGGGTTACAGCATTTCACCCCATTATTGTAACCCACTACATCAAATACACTCTAGTCTGCTTATGGGGTTAGAGGAGACAGTCTTCATTAGCAGTCAGTGGCTGCTATAACTGAGTACAAAGTCTGTCCTCTTTATGTAGACATGAGGGTGATTTAAAGCCTGATGCGAGCTGGGTCTTTAGAAAGCTGTTAGTCACTGCCAGAGCTTTAACTTTCCATTACTTTAGTGCTACATGCTACTTCGCCACCAATTTCTCTTCATTACAGCTTTTTAATATGGAACTATGTGAGCATTACTAATGATGGTTCCTAACTCTTAAAGAGGAAATTCGTCTGTCATTTTCTAAGCTAAAATGCTTTTACATTATGTTTTGGACTACAATGTCCTAGATGGGAGCACAATGTCCTCAAATACTGCTGTCGTGGAATTTCCAAATTCAGCAGACCAATTGGATTATCAAATTCTAAGAGCAAAATAAGTGATGTTTGGGTGGAAACAAAGTAGCTTTATTGGGTAAACCTGAGATGAGTTGCTCCATAGCTATGTATTATGAAAAACACCTGACTCGTTATTTGTCGAAAAAGCCATACTTGTTTATCGGATGTGTGCCAAGCATAGCGTTCACCTCAACGGCATGCGAAGGCTTCAATTAGACTTGTGAACACAAATGAAGGAGAGATCTCCTCAGTTACCCTGATTACAAAGAGGATGAAACCTGACCACTCGTGTTTTATTCCTTACGTAGCGGAGCTGCTTGAAACAGAAAATATTAAAGGCAGAATTCTGCAATGTGAGTGCCTAAAATGTCATGCAAGGTTTCAGCACCACAGTCTTGGCTGTGAATCAGAAGAGATGATGAAATCTGGCTCTTCACCTGGGTGATGTCCAGGCAAGTCACATCTAATGTTTAACCGAGAGAGAAAGGAGAGAGAAAGAGAATAGGAGAAGAAACTGGCCGCAGACAGACATCTCTTCCATTAATTACACTACAGAAAAACAATACCACTATTGTGAGGCTTTGCATCACGATTCCACTCCCACTTTAAATAACCCAAGCACCCGACCACAAACGATGCTCAGGGAGAAAAATAAAAGGACAAAGCAAAATGGAGTAAGCCACTTTCCTCCTGTCTCATCAACTCTGTGATTACGGAACAGAGCGCTGCTTTGGGAGACGCTGTTATTAAGGCTTACACGGTTGTGCACTTGTGGGTTTGTGCTTATTTTTCATGTTTATTGTGTGTGGGGGTTTATTGGTAGCGTTGATTCTTTCTTTTTCTCCTCCACTGCTGTTTGTTTGTAACACAATAAGAACAAAGGCTGAATTAATTAACTTTTGCGGACAGACTCTCTCCTGGGTAGGAATACCTTTCCCTCTGTCTGTCCATCCCCATTCCCTCCTTCTCTCGCTTTTCTCCCATTCTGTCTTCGAGTGCTCTCATAAGAGTATAGACACAGTGTAAAAGATTGGCACATGGAGAAGTGAAAAGGGATAATTAACAGAAGAGGAAACAGAGACAAACCAGAACAAGGAAGCTGAGGATACAACGGCCAAATCCATTCTTCCAGGGCTACAGCACACTGTAATGTTTCTAATAAAACTCATGAGGAAGTCTGATAGTTACCAGGCAAGCTGAGTTAGAGCAGCACAAACACTTAACTGTGCAATGCTGTGAACTTCACTGATCAGATTGGAGACCGTCAGTAGCCAGACTCATAGCTATTGCTAGAGAGTCTGGTAGTTTGTCACTCAACCGCCTGCTTTCACAGGAAGAGGCCATTTGATTTACATTGCAAAAACCACAATCATTTTTGCATGACGTAAACAGTGCAGCAACTTGGAAACAGGGTGGTGCACTACGGCTCAGCGAAGATCAGGAAATTGTACTGTTTATGCCAAAGACAGGAAGCCGATAACCGCACAATCTTTTTTTCAATCCAGCGACTATATGTTTCCCTAAAAAGTTCACTATTGTCACGGTCGTCAATCGTTTCTCTGTCAGACCGCTAAAAACCAGAGCATGGAATAGTGAACACATGGAGGTGCGAAGCGCCAATGCGATTCAGATATACAATATCAGATGGTTCGCAGGCAGTGCATCTGAGGCTGAGATTAAAAAGACAATAATGTGGACTGACAGAAGGAACTGCAAAGAAAGTAAGCATGGTCAACGATGGAGAAAGAGAATGGTTGTGACAGATGTGAGCAAGAATCAGTGCTTGTGTGTAAGATGTAAAATAATTACTATTGAACCTTCCAGCTAAAATATCATTTACTGTTGTCAAATTAGAAATCCAAACTCAAGTCAATTTTCATAATCTCATTCATCTCCCTCATCTACTGTCTAATCTAATTTGTATATTTTAGCACCGAATTAATGTGACCAACCAACTCCTATGGCATGGGGGGGAATCATAATTAAGTTGAAACATTAAACAAAAGAAATTAATTAGATTGCTTATCAATCCACAGTCAATCATCACTTATTTTCACTGGTGCATTCTATTGAAAAGACAATCTCACTTCATACCACCTCTCTCTGTTTAAAGGAGGATCAAAGTACCTACCAATATTATCAAGACAAAGAAACTGGTGAGTAAGAGGGTAAAATTAGGCTTTTAATCCAGTCATCGATGGTTTTAGGCTGTACATTCAGCATAAGTGTATTAATCATACTGTAATTATTATACATGGTAAAAAGCTCATTAATGGTAAATTATGTTAAACTTGTTATACTATTCCAAAAATGATTCACGAGGCCACCATTTGTACACAATGTGACTTGCAGAAATATTGCAGCATGCGATAAGTACCACAAGTGCTGAGCCATGTTTAGAGATACGGTAAACAGGTGACTCAGCAAACTGTCCAAAACACATACGCAGAGAACTAAACCAAATGCCCAATGAGGGCCGAAAGCACTTCAAGCGCAGTGTGTGCAGATGGGAGGTTTCACCGGGGGGAAGGAGATCTGGACACTTGTTACTAAATTATTCAGGGCGACACATCACCCCCTATAGGAAGATAAATAAGCTCTCCATGATAGACTGGAGTATCATTAGTTATCAACTGCGCAGACTGGCTGAGGGGACGCGCACACACAGGCATATACAAGAACATACACTGTTATACAACATGCTTTCACGTGACTGCAGGTATACATTTACATGCACAAATAAAAATTACCAATGCTGAATTATCTGCTAGAAAGTTAACCTGTAGCAAATTTGTCTTAATTACACTTAATTTAGCACTGGTGATTTTAGTGGGTACACATTTTAATCAGCCGCATACAACACAAACCCCCTGAGACGCAATTCTGTAACAACTAATCAAATCTGAAACAAACAGAGCAGACGTGCACTTGTTCGTAGTCTATTTATCAAGCAACAGCACACAATCAATCTACGTCTAGTGTCATCATGAGCGCAATCTGTACTGGACCCATTCCCAACACTCACTCTTGTAAGAAACAAGCTAGCTGTGTTATCAGTGTACCTTATACAGAATAGCACAACACAGAAGCAACTAGTTTCTGCATCCTACACACCTAAAACCACTAGGTAACATTGAATGTGTTCGAAATGGCATACAACGTATACTAGTAGTATGCAGTATGCAAGAATGATCATTCGGTATACTACAGTCATTCTCTTGTGGCTGCAGTTACCTCAGAATGACTTCAGATGGCTTTATTTTTGTACAGTCTTCTCACGGTTACTGTGATCCAAAATGTGTTCATTTTAGCATCTAATGCCAAAAATGATGTAATAAGGAAGCAAAGAGGGTCTTTATGGCAGTCAGGAACCAATTTAGCCTTTATTTAGGAACAAGTGTGCAACATAAATACAGTACTGCCATAACTAGCTAACTAGCTAAAATTTCTTCTGTGTCAATCATCAATTGCCATCGCTGCCGGGCTACAACACAATGAGAAATAAAAGAAATAAAGAAGAAATAAAAAAGCGTTTCGGAAAGAATAGTCAATGTATTCATTTGTTAACTGACATAGGCACAACAATAACAAAAACTAGCAGATTAACAAGCTGTTTAGCTGTTGCTAATAGTTGTCATTTAGCTTTAGCTTGTTCACATAAATTAGCTAAGATTCATTTTTTGGTTACCTGCAACATTTAGACCTTAATGTAGTGCAGTATAATCATAGTCTTTACATGTATAGTTCCTGCTTCTGTTGTGTTCTTCAATGCAGTTTTCTGCCTTTTATTTTAAACATGAAATGACTGTGTTGTATTTTGGGATGCATACTTGGAAATTCCATTATTTGCTGTTGACTAGTCAGCTGGGTAGAACATCAGTTTAGAGAAATTTTACCCACTAATATATGTGCCATCAATCGTTTAGCATTATATACATGACTGCTGTTGGGTTGGGTTACCTTAGGATCTGGACAGACCCTTATCTTTCTCACCTTTAAAGTGCAGTGCACTGGCCAGGATCATGGTTCCTTCTCTCGTGTCTGGGCCCTCATTCAGCGGCATCTCCATCACTCCTTCCATTCCACCTTTGGCCCAGGAGCTGACTTTCTCCACATCTCCCTGTTTATCCCCTTCACTTAAAGCCACATAATCCAACCCAAACTGGGCCTGCAGCTCCTCCAGGAAGCCCGTCTCCAGTGTGGGAACCTGTTTGAAGAAGAGAGCTGAGGAACCATGCAGTGTGTAGCTGGTTCGATTCGCTTAGGGATTTCAGTGCGCTGGATAACGTTTTCTCAGCTTGCTTCTCTCCCTTGTTGGTCTTAAGGAGCTCCTGGAGTTGCTTAGCTGTGGTTCCCTTGGATGTGTGGCTCAAAGCACTCAACGAGTGGGCGAGCAGTACAGGGGAGATGAGGGTGTTGGCGTGAGAGCCTTCACTACGGAGGGCCCTATACAGCTGCAGCCCTAAGGACCAGCTGGGGTGACCCAGGGATGAAGAGATCTTCTGCTGGGGTTCACCTGAGGTCGGGGGTTTCTGGGACGTGGAGGAGCTGACCACTGAGACCAGCAAATTAAACAGGGATAGACACAGAACAGCAGTGGGCAGCATGGCAAAGCTGGGGAGTAAAAGAAAATGACATGTGAGAGTAAGAAGACTAAACATTGCTGTTTCCTTTGTGGTTAGATTAGACAGGATACCCAATAACTAGACCATAAGGTTATTTTAGATACCAGTTTAGTGACCAGACAGCTCTAGTTGACCATGAATTATGCTGCCAGATGGTACTATTTCCCATTTGCTTTGTGGTCAAGTGCATTGCTAACATTAGCTAGTTAACAAGCCTTATCTATATATTTTTGGTATTGTCCTAACATTTCACCCTTTTGTAAAAATGTACCTATGCTTCCTTTATGAGCTAGCGGAATAATCGACCTAAAGGTTGCAAACTTGCCTATCTTTACCTTTTCATCATTCCAGAGGAAATGGCCGTTTCAGTGAATGACGATAAGTAATTCTTTATTCTTTATCTTATACAGCCTACTTTGTGTTCACCAATTCAGCCAGAGACACTATATCTCTACTGTTAGTTGGATTATGTACATTTTTTACAATAGAGGGAAATGTTAGGAAGCACTTAAAGACAGCCATAATTCAACCAGCGGTGTCTAACAAGTGTCTAAGGTGGTATATAAAAAAATGTAGTTGTATAAAAAAATAATTAGACTACCTACCATAGACTATTCTTTCTATGATGAAGAGGTTAAAGGTCAATAACATAACTCTTTCTAACTTTCTACCTGTTACAAATCGGCCTGAAGCATGTAGAGATCAAACTTCTTTTAAAAAACAACAACAACAACAAACACACACACACACACATCAGGCGCAAAGAGAAAACGGAAAAGGTCCCATTTGGTTGAACTTGAGCGTTAATCTGTTGCAGTTTCCTCCTTTCCCCGTCTCCTTCGGTGGGACAGGAATGAACTGGCGGTGGGCTTCCAACGTATCAGGGGAAGTGCTTTCTTGTTTGCTTTTCTGACTTTTCCTCAAGCCAGATCAAGTCTGTGCTCCAGTCAGACCACCTAGCCGAAATTTCCACCATTCCACCTCGTAGTTCTTACGTCTCTCGTTCTACCACTGTCGCCCTCAATCACTTCGGCACGGAGTCTAAACGATGAGAACAAATTTGAGTACAACGAGTTGGCTTTAACAAGTTGGCAACTCGTTGTACTCAAATTTGTTCTCACCTTTTCCAGCATGGGGAAAGGTTGGTGAAACAACGTTACGTGTTTCTCCAAAAACCGCATAGGTTGCGTACTATTTTCATATACAACACTCGTATGGTGGTAGTGATTGGTCCAGTCCAGCTATTGGTGCACTATTTTGGAATACTATTCATTACTGTAGTATTAGTATGCAGTAGTTGAACTTTGGAAAACAATTTGTTACGGTAGTATTAGTGGTATTCAGTAATTGGTGTACATTAGTCTATATTAAGAGTATGCCGTATTTGTACCACACCAATTGGTCCACCTATTACTCTTTTGGAATACTATTTATTTCGGTTGTACACATTAGTGTGTATATAATGTCGAAATAATTAGAAGTCTACGACAGCATAGCTAGACCAATAGGTGCACCTTATGGTCTAGCTCAGTCCCAGACGGAAGGGTGATGCCGTACTATTTTGATGCACTATTTTCTACTTTAGTATAGTTTTGGACGGTGCCACTTTTTCTCCGGCTCGATGTAAATGGAGCTGCAATTCCTCCAATAGCCGACTGGGGTCGCCATTGCTCTGCTGCCTCTCCGTGTGTCTCTGCTTCAGCCTCCAACACTTCGCTAACAGAGATCCCTCAAACCCTTTGTAGCAAGTGTTCCTATATAGTTTTTCTTTCTTGATCTCTCAGCTTCTTCTTTCGTGCTAATACCAAATTCAAGTCACAGTTCTCTGCTTCTTAAATGTATGTTGCCTATAGCTCAATGTCAGTCCTCAGAATTGATTGATGGACGGATACCACCAGCAGACGGGATCGATAGATATACAGATGGTAGTAAAAGGCGAAAGAGGAACAGGCTTGGAGATGGGCTTTGATAATGGCCGACAACCACCAATACAAAACAATCAGCCTGGACATGACAGCCCATAGACTGGCCCAATTACACCCCTGCCTAATCAATAGCACACCCACACAGTTAGGCATCAGCAGAACACACATACACTCGGGGTACTGAGAGCCTGACATACACACTCTTTACATAGCCTAGAATTCATGCTTGTTTGTACATGTGTACATGTTCTGACATTCAAGGCCATTAATCATATACACACTGTACAAGTGTTTGTAGATGTAAAAGTGGAACAAGCCTCTCTCATGACAGTAAACAATTAAGTCCACACAAACTCACAGTATTTACAGTATAACCAAGGGGTTTCCACAACACACACTAATAATGATGAATAGTGTTTGCTTGCTGGTTGGGGGGGTTTGTCTGTGTAACTGGAGATGTCTTAACCAGCGCAGGGGGAATTGTAGCCTATAAGGCTTAAAATGCCCATCACATTCAATGGAGTAAATAACGTAGTAATCCTTTACACACTGATCTACGACCAGTTTCGCCTAAGTTTAACCTCCATAAGCAACCAAATACACTAGCTCTCAGAGTAACCTTTCCAATCACCCCATCTCCTGACCCATCACAGTCAATGAAGTCTATAATACGCGGTGACGCAGATACCACGCAGGTGATTTATCTGCCCTGGGCAGTGTCGCGGTTAAACGAGTCCCTGGGGAAACCGCACAGGGCAACCCGAGACACAGTGTAGTGGATTTTCATCTTCTCGGGTCTTGTCTTTCACTATGCAACACCTTTACCACTCCCAGTGCTCCTGCAGCATCTCACCTTCAACCCCCACAGATGTGCCTTCATGCCCTTCTCTGCCTCAAGCCATGCTTTTGTCTCATACCCAAAGTCATGGTGACCCCTCTAGCTGTGCTCCTCTGCATAGCGGTCGCCTCTTCATAAGGTATTTCCATAGCTAACATATACTAGGTCATGCACACATGCAGCTTTTAGACATTAGATTTGCAATAGAGCTGGAGGTTAAGTGATTAGCCTGAGGGTGTGGCTGCTCTAAGCCCGTATGGACTTTCCAGTAGTGACGTTGACCCTAATAGCCGCCATGCAGTGATGAATGAAGCCTCTTTATTGTTGTCCTGCCAACATGTTAAACATTAAAACCACAAGCTGACATTCATCCACAGCAGTGTGGCGACCCTATAACTTAAATTTCTGTTGTTCCCCTGAAATTCAGATTATAGGAGCCCTGAAAACATAAATGAATAGTTAATAGCTAATGTGACATCTAAAGATGTAATGCAAATATAATTTCAATTTTTTTGTTAACAAAAAGCAGATGATGTAAGAGACTTTAATTAAATTCATAACCACAGAGAATTTGTTTTTCACTTAGGTCACGGATTAAACGTTATTTTGGAACAAAGCGCTGTTTGAATTTAGGTTCTCCATCAAATGCCCTATGTAGTCTATGAACATGCTCTGTTGAGTACAAGAAACCAGCCCTTGATAAATAGTTGACCTGGTTAGCTATGTTTAGCAGCAATTTCCAGGCAATTGTATCTCAAAGCACCACAAAACTGGTATAAACTCTGCCCACGAGGCAGAAAGATGATTCCAGTTGTGTTGACTGGGACCAGTTAGCCTCCAGTGAGACGTCACTACATGAGCTAAGAATTATGATAGCTGGACAGGAGATTAAACGTTGGATTTTTGATCCAAAAAGGTAACAAGAGTACTAGAGTATTATTTTTTCTAACATAACATTTCGTTCTTTCTCTCTTGCTGTGCTGGCACTGTGTATTGTTCATTTTAGCACCTTGCCAATGTCCAAATGACATTAATCACCTAGCTTGACTGTCTTACTTATAAACGCTGTCTTGTAAACCTCACACTCAGCCCAAAGTTCTCAGTTCATCATGTGTACGAGTTCTTCCAGAATCATCGAAACACCTCCCAGTTTGGGTTTGACTCTTGGTGTCACTCCAGTTTCATAACCCACAATGCAGCCTGCTAGTAACACGATATAGGAGACACAGTAAACGACATTCACAGTTTGACACACAGCCACACTCGTGCCCCTGGGTCTTTGTTATGGAGGTGTTTCAGGACAAACATTGGAGTGCTAGTTCTCCCCTCGTCCCATCAGTATGGAATCATTCTCAGCCCATAGGATCTACTGGCACTGTGTTATTCTCAGGACTAAATATGATCTTTTTATGCTGACATTGGAAAAGTTTCCTCTAAGGATAACTATTGTAAGCGAAGCTGTTCGGCTGGTCTCAGATCAGTGGTAAAGGGCGGCGTCTATCATCACCCTGTTGCACATGGCTGGATGTGGGAGTGATGAGTGATGGGCCTGCAGCTCTCTTCCAGGGACTTTTAAGCTAAACCGACCCCGGAGTGCCTCAGCCTACTGAATTTGACCCAGAGGAGCAAGAGCTTAATACACCAGAGCGCGCACACACAAGCTCTTTTTCCGCCTCTCACACACTCACTTAAACTCATACCCACACACATCTACACGTCTGACCCGCAGTGCTTTATTTCAATGTGCTGAAGAGGGGGAGCGTATGGGGGATCATTTTGGAAGATTGAGAAGCACACACACTGAGAGACACATACTAACACTTGCTCATGTTCACCACAGTCAGAACTTCACATCCCCATCTGCTCTCCATCTATTCGCAGGGTGAGAGCTTTAAGGGCTTTATATGAGCTAGGGAGAGGGGGCTGATTGACCCCACGCTAACACACAAACACACCTACTCCTCAGGCTGAAAGAGAATTTTTGGGGAAAACTTTGAAATGTCTATGTCATGCACACATTCACACACTCAAACACAGACATATGCTCAGAGTCCAATTATCTGAACTAAGTCAGGCATGATCACACACAAGACAAACACAAGCCCACCGTCTGGTTTAACAGACACATTCAGTTTCCAACACATTTGCACACACAAACCTGTCTGCAGACATGAAAGAAAATATACAAAACAGACTTTGATTGGAATAAACCGTATGTGCGCACTTGCTCGAACAGGTCCACAGATGTAGAAACCATACCCGTTCGACTTCTGTCTCACTTTCTCCATTCTCTCAGCACAGACATGGCTAACTGGTGCAGTTAATTGTGCAGGGTGAGTCAGTGATGAGTTTGGAGGTGGCACCGATGCCAGCGTTGACAGCTGTCTTTATATAAATCAAGAGCAGTTCAGCCCAGATCGGCTCGCTATCCAAAATCTCAGCCAGCAGCGCTCTTAAACATGACTCAAACCAGCAGGGAACCCAACAGACGCTGCTACTGCATGCAATCTGCACCCCCCGCACACCCTTGTGCTTTTCTCCTCTCATTTCTATCTTTCTCTTTCATTCTTTTCTTTCCCCTTGCCTCCTCCTGCTTTCTCTCTCCCTCCCCTCCCTACCTCCTCTTCCTCCTCTTCCTCCTCCTCCTCGGAGTTGCTGCCAGGAGCGCAGCTGGCACTGTCATGTCTGATAGCCTGGAACAGAGGCAGAGAGCAGGCTGGGTGGGGAGGGGGTGGGAAGCTGCAAACGGCTACAGCGCTACGCATTATGCATTATTGAGATACAGGAGGGAACAGCCAGCATGTGTATATGTCTGTGTGTGTGTGTGTGTGTGTGTGTGTGTGCGGGGAGGTTGTTTGGATGCGTGGTGCGAGTGTGTTTGTTTCCGAGTGATGAGTGTGCGCCCCCTGGCACTAAGAGGTGAGTAAGTAGGACCTACATTCTCATCAAAAAATGTGCTAGAGGGGCAGGGAGAGGCGAGAATGAGCCATAATGTTCCCCTCATCCTGGGTCTATTCTGGGCAGAGCATAAAAGGAACGTGCTCTTAATGTTTGAGCATGAAGCATAATGTCGCATGACACATGAGTAAGAATAGACAGCTCATTCACACCTCCATGGGAAAAACTACAAATGGTCTCTCTCCATCTCTTTCAAACACCTTGCGGGCCGTATTTCCAGCATGTGTGTGTGTGTGTGTGGGGGTGTGTGGGTGTGTGTGCCTCTGTTCCGCAGGCAGGTACAGGCAAAAGCAGCGGCTCTGCGTTTGGTTTATTCATGATTGATAGCTAATGTCTGCAGGAGAGACAGTCATTTTCAGGGCCTTTTACAGCTCCGCCATCACTCAGGGATTAAAATGCAGGGATAGGAGAATGAGTGCACATTGCTTTCACCCTAAAAATCACCCTGCCTCCAGCGGAGAGAGAGAAAAAAGAGATATGGAAGAAAAATACAGAAGGATACACACCCTGAAGGATGTGGAGAATATCAACAGGTGATATTATTTATCCAAATAATGGCTTCAGCTAGCATAGAGAAGAGATCACGAGTGTGTTTGAGGGATTTTGGATAGCTTCATAAACAGAAGGGCAACGAAAGAAAGACTGTGTGTGTTTTTCGGTGTCTGTGAGAGAGAGAGACAGAGAGAGAGAAAAACAAGAAACAATGGTTTTCTATTATCCCTTTATCCGGCTGAACCGAGTCCTAAGCCTCTGTCCCTCACACTCATCCAAGGGCTGCAATGCCGAATTGCATTCGGAGTCTATTATAACTTTCATTCCACATGCACTGCTATCAGTATCAACTGTGCGATTTAAACCATTAGCTATGGCACGGGTCAGTCCACACTCCGCAGTGTATATTACTCCTGGTCACAGCAATTAGATTATACCCACAATATAAGTGGATTTAAGTTATTGAGTTCCCATGGCTGGTGCTTTAGGCTGAGAGATCATTTGACATATGGTGTTAGTATAGGGAACAGACAGGAGATTCGAGCAGGCAGTATAATGAAAGAAGCACAGATATTGGGCTTAATCCATGTTTTAGTAGCAGGTAGAAAGTCACCAAAAGCACTAAGCTGAATGTGTGGAAACTGCTTTCACAGTCTGGAAAATAAATGAGCTACCTCAGTGTGGAAACTATAATACAGAAACCTACAAATGTTTTATCACAACTATATTCCATAACTTAACATATCATTTGAAGAAAAATATATTTTATTTGGAAGTGTGCCTAAAGCTTGCTCACTATGCTGCAGCTCTAAACAAAGCTTTGGATTGCAATTAACATTCAGCACTCAACCATATAAACAACTATGATGAAATTATCAGTGCCAAGCATTAAGATAGACTGCTTCATGCACTGCCTCAATGGCTGTCTAGAGACTATACAGAAACACACACCAGTACGGCTAACTCAAGAAACCTGTCCAACACAGCAAATGAGTACATTAAAAATCCCTGCACCTTGCTGATCCACGTCTCTGGATCAGTTTTTAGTACATAATGGTCTGTACATTGTAAATCTGCATCTGTATGCACTAAATATGTTAGGCTAGCTGTACTGATCTAGGATCAGCTGTTTGAATTTATTTTCCTAATGCTGTCATATAGACATGGGATTCATGATCATATTATGATGTGTCTGAGATGATTTTATACATTTATACATTCTTTATAAATGAATATTGAACAGGAACTGCTTTGAATACTGTGTAGCGCCTCAACATCTGGGGCACTGCATTCTTTTCAACATAGAAAGAATTCTCATTGGTCAACGCAGAAAGATAGTTCGCATGAGACAAAATGTTCAAAAGGAATTCACAAAAGATTCATTCGCAAAAGTTTGATCCAATTGACTGATTCAAAAATAGACAGAAGCATCCAGTTTAGGATGCATTAACCTCAACAGAAGGACCAGACCCAACACCAGAAATGAGTGAACATCAAATCTCTTCCACTCCTCCACTCTTCTTCTCCCATCTCCTTCCCACAGCTCATCCCTCCTTCCCCGCACTGCATATCGACTCTAATGCATTTGGCTGCATACAAACGGAGTGAATGATTTGATAAAAACCCCTTGGTCTGGGTCTTGGGAAGAAGAGAGAGGCGGAAATGATTTACAAGGCTCTGATTAGGCTAATTAGGAGCTTGATTAAGGGTTTTAATTAGAAGGAACCAGCTCTCGATCTGGAGTGGGCAGAGGAGGCGGGGCGAAAGAGAGGGTGAGAGAAAAGGAGAGGAGAGAGGGAAGGAGGGAGCAAAGAGGGATGCAATGAAGGGGGAGCAGCTGGGAACAGAGTGAGAGATAGGGGATAAGAAGCATGTGAATAAAGATGGAGAGGGAATAGAGAGAGCGAAGATGGATGGGCACGGAAAGTAAAGTTGCAGAGAAAGAGTGGACGGGAATGAAGGAGTGGGAAAGGACTACAGAGAAATAAAGGGAGCGACAGAAGAATATGAGAAGCATAATTGGAGATAAAGAGATAAACATGGGACAAAATTAGAAAGCAATACCTCTCAGCAGTTGGAAAGATCATGTGCACTATAACAGCCTCTAGCATGTGTTCCAGTGTGTGGGAGTCTGAACAAGCATCCCTATTCTCGTTTGCAGAATTATGACAATTAATTTTTGTGGCCTTGTGTTCACAGAGGAATCAACGTCTCTTTGTATTGTTGCCCTGAACAATTTTCACTTTTAATAATTAATCTCTCATTCTGTAGTGTATTGCTATCTCTCAGATTTCTTGTCTCTCCATCTATCCCATTTTTTCTGTGGTTTTATTGGCAAAGGCCTTGTTTCTTCTTTGCTCCACTTATCTCTTTCTCTCTTTGCTCATCTCTCTTTCACATTCACCTCAATTTTCAGCTGCTGCATAATTAATTGCATACTGTGTTCACTATTGCGGCAATTATTCCGACTATAAAGACTGGGAACACTGAGAGAGGGAGAAAGAGAGAGAGAGATTTCTGTAAGTAAATTGTAACATCTGAACTCGATCATGGAAACAAGTGGCACTATTAAATGATTAAACCTTCCTTTCATCAGCATGCACATTTATGACTTCAAAAGCATTTCTCTACTGCATAATGCAAAATGTTACGGCCAATGAAACAATACTCATCGATGTTGCTGCTAACTGCTTCCATACAAAGTGGAAAGGGACTTCTTTCAAAGAGAGATGTGTTTAAGTTACTTGCAAAATGGAAACATTACGTTGCTCTTTGGAATCAAATCAAATCACTGCAAGATGATTACTGACAGATGTCCCTTTCCAGGAAATGAAATGGTTCCATTTATAACAATCATGCAATGTATTTTCTATTTTTGCTTTTAAATTTTATCTTGAGAGCAAATTAAAGATATTTTATTTGCTGTAAGTGAAAGGCAGAACTGGTAGTGGAATGATCATTTAGAGATAAAACAGTGAATTAGTGTGGAAGGAAAGGAAGCTGGAGGAGATGAAGGGAGGAAGGAAGGAAAAAAACGATGGCATAATTACAGACAGAGGACTGTGTGATTAAGGTTTGACTTAAAGTCCGCAAACAACTGTCGATGGAAGATAGACAGTCGCACAAACACATTCAATGTTCATACCCCCCATTTGATTGTGATTCAGGCTTTAGAGATGAACTCATTATTGACATGCCTTTTCAGATGCTTCAATGAAGGCAGCAAACAGAAAAAGAAAAAAAAAACAATTAAAAATGAAGACAAATAAGTTCACACACCCACACACACACAAACACTAACCTGGAGGGTGATCACATTAAGTGTGGATGTATTTGGAATGCATTGTGCCTGGTTATCATGAGGTTTGGTGATTTGCATTAAAATGGTTTTGCTGTGTTAATTGTTTACTGCAGGCTAATTACACTGGGCCCGTCATTATCTATGGTCATGGAGCAGTTCTGCTCTGACCACTGAGACACACACATGCACACACAGGTATGGATGATAAAAGAAACAGGATTAATAATGAATGGGAGATAATCTCTGAATGTGCTCGCATCCAGTTTTATGGGGGAAACTTTAAATTGGTTGGGAAAAAATATATTAAATCATTAACATTTCCAATTCCAAATCATAGGAGAAGCCTGCATAAGCTGGCTGTAAGGCCCATGGCAGCCAAATGCTTCATTGTGCCTGGAGTAGAAGGCTAATTACTGAACCTTACCAAGTAACTATTAGCGCTTTAACACTGGACGATGTGGTACGGCATGGTATGGTAATAAATCAGTGATCCCACATTCATAATTTTCTTTGCAGTGTGACCCATACTGCAACTAAGTACCCGTGCTGAATTTGGTTTACCCTTCTTACCAGGGTACCAAACAGGAACATATGGGTGAAGCTAGAAATAGTGCAGACTCAAACACAATTGTCACAGACTTGTGACACAATTCAGTCGTCACTCAAGTCAAGTCACTTAATAGTATGTCTAAAAACACACACAAAATGCTCACCCCCAAATTCTAAACTCTCTTCTCAACCTTCAACGACATGACTCCATTAAATTTTTTTACAGATTTTTCTCAGGGAAGGGCACACAGCAACATTCACTTCAAAGTATGTAATGACATGTCACTGTCTGAGAGACAGTTGGTGACACATTCCTACTCCTACCAAAAGTCATCACCCCCACCCCCCAACTCTCACCCCCCATCCTAC
>JAOUQW010000040.1:5214216-5238422 GCA_028565825.1 Olivaichthys viedmensis | reverse complement strand
GGTTGTTCCAAGAATCTTGGAGAACTTGCCACGGTTCTTCTGCAGAACTTTGGTTCTCACTTGCTTCTGTCTCTGCAAGTAAAATCCCAGAACAGCCGTGATTCTGTTCTAAAAAGTGCTCTGTTCTAAAAGTGCTCCATTACTGAATATCTTACTTTCTTTAATGACTTACAAACATTTCTCTGTAGCATAATGTTTGGAAATCTAAAATTTCTAATGACACACTGATGCAGAAGACATCAAATAAACATCAAAGAAAAATCTTATAGAAAAAAAGAGGGTGTCTAAGTAGACGTCTAAAGGGATGTTAGGGATTTTAGCTTACTGTCATCCTCAGTGAATCAAACCAAACAACATATCCCGTGGCAGCTAGGGTATATCGTTTGTACACTACCTTTCGCGGTGCATTGTGGGATTGAAAAAGTGCACTGTAAATTCTCCACTATGGCCCCCACTACATAATAGCAGACCCTGAAAATAGTGCACTATACAGTGAATAGGGCATAGTTTTACACACAGCGAGGGAAATTATAAAGCTCTTGTGTGTGTGTCAAAGTTACATCAAGACACATGACACTGACTCGTAATATAGCGAATGCATGTAATTTGTAACTCAAACCAGAAATAAATGTGCCTGTCATATGCACCAAACTCTTCTAAAGCGACTGAAAAGCTGTTACATAACAACGTTCCCCACAGCGATGTGACTCGTGCGTCTCAGTGTGTGACCTGAATCATCAGCGCAGCAGCAGCATTTAGATACACTTCATATCGCACAGTTCTGCCACAATTGCTCTCTGCCACTCTTTCTGAACCTCTCGTTTGAGTCCTCTAATTATCCTGAAACTGCCTGAGCGATTAGACTGATTAGGCAAATCCCTCCCGCTGTGAGGGGCTACCGAAAGCATGAACGAGAAGAGAGATGAAAAGAAGGGAGAGAGAGAGTACTGGTGCTGGGATGGGGGAACATCACAGGGTCCAGGATGAGACGTTTTTGTGATCGTTTGTGCCTGAACTGTGTTTGTGTTTGTTGTTCAGAAGCACGTCTGATGTGGATTTGATAGTGACAACCAAAGAGCTCTGCGAGAACTGATTAAAGGTGTCAGATTTTTTGGGTCAACTGCTATATTCAGAGAACATGAACATTGTGATTACAATCTCCAACTTAAAATAGACCCTTTTCACACTTCTTGATTATATGCAATGAAATGAGTCATGACAGCGATGGCGCAAGTTATGAATATAGATCACGGTTGCCATATCCTGCAGATCGGGTTACTTTTGGCTTGCTGTCGTAGGTTGATTTTTTGTTTGTGTGATGGGGGTTGGACATTAGGTCAATTATATCAGTTTTTTGCAAGCCAAATAGGCAAGCTGGAGTAAAAAAAAAAAAAGCAAACAGCAAATGCATGTTTGTGGGCTGTGGTTATAAACCATTAGGGTAAGTTGTGTATCAGTAAAAATAAGGTAGTGTAACTATAATAAATGCATATGAAATTTTTTAAATAGACTTCTTCCACTCTATGAATGTGCTTGTTGTGCGTGTGCAGTGAATTTGTTTATTCATTTTCATAGGTATTCTTTATTTATAGCGATATCTGTAATAATACGAAACCATTTTAGAACCTTGATTAAAAAAAAAATCATGAAGTCATTATTTTGGAGTTTAATACAGGGTTTGGGAGGGTCAGAGTTTTGAGTTTTGGAATTGGGAAGGATTTTATTACGGAGACCTGGCAACCCTGACGTTGACCCACCTCGCATATTTTCCCTCTTTGCAGTCAAAACTCAGCAAGATCAGAGCAACACTGTCGTCCTTTTTTCGCTTTATAACTTTGTAATATTGTATCATACAAATATAAAAAATGACAGAAAAAAAACGACAACTTTTGCTTTCACAATGATAAGAGTATTAAATAGGGATGTACTGATCCCACTTTTTCCAAATTTTGTTTGTTTTTTCCTTGAGCGTAAGGCTTCAGTTACCAAATAAACACTTGTGTATGTTCAGATAGGTTGTACATGATTCATAGTTGCTACCAAAACAAATAATAATCCTCTCGTGCAAATGAATACTGAATATTAAACTTTAAAATACCTGTTGTTCTAAATAATAGAAAATACAATAATCTTAGCAATAATCTTGTCCTGATTTATAAATTTTTCAAAATTGCTTATCGTCCTTGCCCTACAAGTAACATGAAAAACGTTTGAGCTCTGTTGCAGTACAGATATAATCTTCATACACACGTAGCTAACCAGCGCAAACACTGTGGCTTTAGAAAAAAAAACGGCGCCTGCTTAGTATGTGTGTGTACATATAAACCATCGCTTTCACTATTTTGCATTTTGCATGGTTAAATATGCGAGGTGGATCATCATGCTCTTTCATAAATTGTGCCATTGCTGTCATTTTCCTTTCCAATGAGTAGAAGAGAAACCACTCTTTCATTTTTAGCTTAATTACACCCAATTAGGCGACTAACTGTGAGTGAATCTTCATATAGCTGCACTGAATGTAACTACAGTTACCCTATATTTCAGTGCCATTATATTGCTCAGAGTTCTGATGATTGGTGGAGGAGCACGGCCGTATCTACCATTGAGGACAGCGAGGTCATGACCTCGGTATTTTTGGCGAGTGAAAATAAATAAAATAATAATATTAATATTTTAGGAGAAACAGGAAAGAGGAAGTTAGAACTTATGGCTCAACAGGCAGGTTCAATTTAATTTACATAGATAACCTGCAACGTAATGTTAGTTAGCTAGAGGTTTGCTTGTGTACATTTAGTGTAGTCTATTCTAGTGAGTGATCAAGCACTTCACTAGCTAGATAAAGTTAGCTAGCAACGTATCGTCCAGTGTTCATTACATTTATTATTTGTATGCCTCAGGTGGCTCACGGCGTCTAAACGAATAGACTAGAGATTTAATAAGAGTTCTTAATCATATTTCGAACTGGATTATGGCACACCGGAGCAAATAATACCAGTGTGAATAATAATAATAATAATAATAATACCAAAAATCTTAAAAATAAATAAATAAATAAATAAGTAAATAAAAGTTTCTAGAATCATCTGTGCAGTTGATGCTAGAATGCACATGGTAGTTCTAGACCATGGCTCTGGATAAGGGCGTCTGCCAAATGCTGTAAATGTAGACTGTAAAATACACCTCACAGTGGTCTAAATGTAGACTGTGTATCACCTCACAAAAATTGGATTGACAAAATAAAAATATAAAATGCATAATAGCATCAGTTGGGATGGAGGTATTGATTGGCGTCGGATAGGAACTGGCCGATTTCTGGTGTAAATGTGTAATCAGAGATTGGCTTCGTCTGTCTGCCTGATGAATAAGAGCAGATTTGAGACGCCAAATAGACTGGACTGAGACATTTGTTCAATGTAATCATGTAAGGCCCACATTCATTGTCATTTCAGTTAAAAGCAGTGTCAGACTACTAAGTTCACAACCGTCATTGTCTTGGCATTATTGAAACAATTTCATACCGCCTCTTTCTGTCTTTGCATCTGGGTATCGGAGATACCCTTGGCTCAGTGTTCGGATCACATTCGCTGAGCCTGTTTGTAGAAAAGTGTCACATTCTTCATGTTCCTCAGGGGTACAGCATTTTCCAGTCACACACCTTCTACACTGCCAAAAAACGACCTTTACGTTGTGGTCCACATTACAAGCGTCGGTTCGCACCAACATTCCCTTATAGTACAGATTTCAATGATTTATCAAAATACGTCTGAGCAGAGCAGTAACCTTGAGGACAGCAATAACAATACCTGCAAAATTACGTGAGGGACTAATACTGATACTATCATGTCACTGGACCATGGGGAGACAATCTGGGTTACAAATGCCCAATTCAGTTCAGAGAATATCAAGTAACCTTGGGAAAATGTGAGATAGATAAATGAGGCTAAAGTCATGTATCATCCACATAATTGCAAAAAAAAAAACATGTGGTAGGCTGGTAAGGCTGGCTAATGCGGTGCTTTTGAACTTCTGACTGGGTAAACTAAGACAGGGTCCTGAAATATCTGTGATGAGTCATGCCAGGTCAGATGACTTGGGGAATGCGTGCTTGCGACGACAGCCCCCCCAGCACTCACATTGAGCCTTGCTGTCTGTGGAGTCAAAGGGAAATGACTCAAAAGTACGTAATGGGAGGACTTGGACTTCCCTTATCATCCAGTTTAGGTCCAAAATAGAAATATGAAATATGTAAGCAGGATTAGAGCATATTAACAGTCATCCAACACCAGCTGCTGAGGGGAGGAAGTACAACCTACATATTACAAACTTTAATAATTCTAGCATAATAGCAGAATGGCCAGAAGATTGCAAATAATAAAACTTTGATAGCAGCGCTAGTAATCTGGAGTTGTCTGCTGCTGCTGTAAAAACAGGAGCATGAGTGGCTCTCGAGATTCATAAACACAGAGGACTTGAGTATTGCTGCATTATCTAATAGCAAGCAGCCTAATGCTGCATAATCTTCTGCTAACTGAAAATCCCTCCCCCCAAAGGACACCATGGAAGCCAAATCAGCGATGGTGACTCGCCAGAGGAGCCCTTCTAATCTGCCGGTATGGAAAACACAGCATGCAATGACATAGAAAAGAGGGAAAAAAAACATCAGCAGGGCAGGCTGGAGCACACGCTGGCAAACGCAAACGTCATCTATTCTGAGAACTGAACTGAAAGAGAAGTTGGTATCGATTTAAGAGAGCAGCACAGAGATCTCAAACGTAAACAACAAATCTCCTTTTTAAAAATAATCCACTACTATAAGCTGCATTCAGACTGCATGGTATATCTACAGCATAACAGCATGACTCTGTAGAGAAGAGATACAGATAGAGAGGGAAGGCTATAGAGGCATGATGCAGGCTAGTTGAGCTGCGTATGCTCAGAAAGTTCCATGCAGCTCTTCTTCAGCTTAGTAAGCAAACTGCCCTCTATCTGGTCTGCATCAGGATGACATCAGACTATAACAGCTACTTGCCTGCCTGCTGCAGAGGCTCTGAAAGCAAATACACACACCTACCTATCACGCTATGCTCACACCGGCTGCCAACGAACACCAGTAAGATCCGCAAGATGAACAGTTCTGTGCACTGAGGCTATCCTCCTTCAGCACAAGACAGACAGACAGACAGACAGACAGAGGAGGAGCAGGACGGACAGACTCAGCTGTGACAATAACCAAAAGCACAGGAGCTGCCTGCAATCTAACCAGCAGCTCTGAGAGCTTCACCTAGCGTGACGTAGGTGCTGGGTTCTGCCCACTCCTCCTCCCCTTCCTCCCTTTCTCCATGTTACTCTGTCTGTCTTGAGCCCCTCCCCTTGTCTCACTCCCCCTCCCTCTCCATTCTCTCTATTTCTTTCTCAAATACTTTCAGCAAGTGTGTTCACTGACGGAATGTGTCTGAGAGCACTCAACCAGGATGTGTTACAATCACTGCAAGGTCAGAGGGAGAAAATTAGGGAAAGAGAGAGTGGGAAAGCCAGAAAAACAGAAATAGAGCAAGAGACAGAGATTAGGAAGAACACTTTGGATAGCAATGTGAAAAGAAAAAGAGTAAAAGGAGAGTGAATTATACTGGCATACACTATGATTTAAACCCGCCTTTAAATCCAATTTGATCACTGATCAATCTTCCGAATCAGGCCAAGTTTAAGCTGCATCGACCGTCATTCGACATGCAGTGTGAGGGGGGAAGTAAACAATCTTCTGTTGGACAATTAGATGAATTTATGGCATGTCAGAAATTTTGGTCAGCTGTCCTTCAGTTTGCACAGTCTCATGAACCAGGGCTCAATTTAAAGAGGCTGTGAAAGGGGATGCCATCACTTTTATTTTAATTACATCCATATTTGAAATTTACACACCATGTTTTCATCGATGAATAGGAATTTCTTCATGTTGAACCAACAACGTATTGGACCTACAGAGTTAGTGGTTATGTGGGAATCAGGTTGTTAGATTGGATTTACTGTTTCCAATTTAATCATGCTTTAAAACTTTCCCAGTTGACTACAAAAAAAGCAGTAATTATACCCTTTCACAGTAATGATTGGGTTATTAGTAGGCTAGTTAGCTGTCTAACTGGCTGTGCAGCTAGATTTCTGCATCCACCACCCTCAATCCCCCACCATCGTTTGAATCCACCATCCTCCCTGAAATTTTACAATTTGATCACCGTCATGGACCGATTTTAAGTCAAGAACTGATTTTCCAAAAATTGTGCGTTTGCAGGTGCCAACATTAATAAAAACCATCAACAGAACAGGGCAGAAGGAGCGTGCTGTATTGACAGAATGCATGGAGGCCAGGTTGGTCAAGCTGTGGCAACAACATATGTGCCTGTATGATATTTCTTCATCATCCTACCATGACCAGCAAGAAAGCCACCGCCCTTATACCCCGAACTTGAGTAATGGTATCTCATGGGGGAGCGGTGCGTACTATGTGCTCACTCTTCCACATCCACAAAGGCTGAGAAAAAAAAGGTTTTCAGAACTTTTAACTATTGGAATTATCAAGACACAACAGGGGGTCAGTGTCAGCGCCCACATTGTGGCATGTCAATTGGAACAGTTATTGCCGTACAGTGTACGGCATAAATCATACACTCTTAGAAAAAAGGATTTGTTGAGGATGGTTAACAGTTCAAGCTTCCCAAAAGGGTTCCTCATGGAACCTTTTCTGAATAGGAACCACTCTGTTGTAAGGTTCTACATAGAGGCACAAACCAAATAATTATTTTGGGTGCTAAATGGAGCCTTTTTTTCAAATAGTGTACAGGCTTTAGGACCACACTGATGTTGAATAACTGGAGCTCATGGGCAGAACTGAATTATCACAAAGCATAAAGTCGAAAGCCTAAATTATTAGATTCAGAGAAAGATGGCACACAATTAAATCATTACCACAACCCTCATTAAACCAGATAACGACCCATCGAGCTTTAATATCACAAATCTGTACTATGAATAGAAGCTCAAAGCAGCCTTGCACTGTTGCCATCTATTCTCTCTCTGTGTGGTGTTCTCAAGTGAATTCTCTTACCAGTCTAATTTGGTTCTCATGTCTTCAAAGCCTGAATCTGACTTACCGTCACATCTTCAGTTGGCAGCCATCATGGAGTAGCATCTACCTCCAACTGTGCCACCTGCAAACTGCCTCCAGAGGCACTGCTCTTTGCAAGCTGGCTCGCTTTGAGATATTACCAGTAAAGAGTTGCACTGATACATGTTTCTGGGTGCAGGTAGGGCATGTATGTGTGCTAATACTAACTCAGTATACAAGGGAGGATTTAGCAGTAACGAGATTGTAGGGGTAATTGTATCCTGCAGCATATGCCGCCGATTAGCTCATGTTCAGATTCACTTTAAAGAACTTCACTGGCTGAATGAGGCTTTCAGAGCATGCTTCATGTGGCAGAATGTGTAGTTGATGCAGAATAGCAGGCGTTCTACTTCATGACATACAGATTTGGGAATATTCTGAATGAGGCACAGCCAGTCAGAACAGCAACTTGGTCATAATAACATTCAGTGGGATTGCTGAAAGTGATCTAAAAAACATAGAAAAATGTTGAATAATAAATGGTGTAATATGCTTTTATTTGTAATGCCCAAGAAACTACTAAACCTGGTCTAAAGGAGCATCTCTACACATTTACCCTCATAAAGAATGTAAGAATCTATAAATATGCATGAATATGTAAATTGGACGTAAATTTACACTTCACGTAAATCCAACCTTGTATGTAAGAATCTCAGAGTGACTCAGAGTCTGTTCCTCAACATCGAGGAATTGTTGACATATCAGAAAACTCAGTTATCAGTTTGTATTGACTCACTGTGCTGTACTGTAGGTAACATTAGAACAGGGCTATTCAATTAGCAGCCCGAGACAGGTATGCACCCGCCGCCTCCGATTAAAAAAGTTTAGACCTTGATCATCAGCATTGGCCAACATTTCTCGCTTCAATAGCAAACTTTGTTGACACAGAAGCAGAAAATTAGCATATAATATGGTTAATCTTTCTTCAATAATAATGAATAATAGCTAGCTGCTGACTCCACTACTATTGTTAAATTTTAAAAAATTAATTTTTCTCATTAGGTAAAAAACGCACCATGTGTATGCAGATGTGGTCTAATATGTAAAATAATTAAATGTATGCAAGTATGCAAACTGCCATTTGAATATGGAAATGTCTTATGGGATTGCAACTTTGGAATCATATGGCTGTTGATACAGTGATCTCATGATAGTTATTTTTTGTACTTACAAAGGTAATTATAATAGGCCTACTGAAAGTTATAAGTTTCTTGATCAAACATCTTGGGCCTCTCACCTGGTATTGTTTTTGTAATCTGGCCCCCATTCTGAACGAATTGAATAGCCCTGCTTTAGAGCATGGTAAACCAGCAAGTTCAGGGATACGACAGGCCCATATACAGCTCCCAAATGTCCCAAACAAGAAATATAGTGAACTTTTTGTAACAAGTGCAGTCATATAAAAATGCCCCCTAACTAGGAAGTGAGGAATGTAGAAGACATCAGAATGCAGTCACATCTGTTCCACAGACGTTTCATTATAGAAGAACAGACCATTAAGGGAATTTTATTGATCTTGTGGTTGTTTATGAATCTGATTGACTAGAGTAAGTATCAGAATACACAATCAGTGAACCAACAAGGGAGTGAAAAACATAAAATATTCAGTCCTCTCCTGGGGCGGACACCCAGGCACACACGCACGGACACCCAGGCACACACACACACACACACGTGCGCGCGCGCACACACACACACGCACACACACACACACACACACACACATGCGCGCACACACACGCACACACACACATGCGCGCGCACACACACACACGTTTGTACTACTATACTTGTGAGGACTTCCACTGACATAATGATAACTCCAGGTAATTAATGCTATGCCTACACCGAAACCTAACCCTAACCTCAGTAACCAAAAGAAAAGTTTTTATAGTGAGGACCAGCCAAATGTCCTCACTAGAGCAAAAAAGTCAGATGTTCCTATCCTTGTGGGGACATTTGGTCCTCACTAAGATATAAAAACAAGAACACACACACACACACACACACACACACACACACATACATACAAACCCCTCTCCCCCTCTCTTGTGGCTGACAGAGTGAGAAATTAAATTTTACTGACGAGAAACTTGTTTTCTCACTCCTTCCTTTTCCCCTCCCCTCTGTTTTTGATTTTATTTATTCACTTATTTATCGAGCATTTGTTTATTCAGTCGGAGAAATTAAAACAGTGCAGTCATGTGGACTACCTCGCTGTGCCTCAAACAGATTAATAATACAGATTGCAGATTACTGAAGGACAGAGATAAGCATGTGCACACACTCACACACACACACACACACACACGTGTAGCATTCTATCTCTTTCTTTCTTTTTTTTTACATAATTCATTAAGATGCAATGTTGCCATGGTAACAGCTTCAACAGACTTCATATCAAATAGCACAAGTTAATTTCCCTTGTTTGTTAGCGGGACTAATAGGTATTGATTCAACACCATAGAGTGTGTGTGTGTGTGTGTGTGTGTTTCTGGTGATCCTTCTCAGTAGGGGGTCTGTAAGATGTGTGTATGTGTGTTAGTCATTTATCCGCCTCAAAGTCCTTACTCATTATCAGAAGAGAGAGAGAAACAGAGCGTGTGAGACAGAGAGAGAAATGAGCAGGAGAAAGAGGCCTAAATCAGTGAATGTGTGAAGCCAGCAGTCATGTAAGGAAGTGACAGGGACTGTGTGAAGCCAGTGTTCGTACCCCACACCTGAAAAATTGACAACATCATTCAGTTGACATATGTAGCAGAAAGTGCCCTTTAGACCAAACTGAATCTCGTGCAACTTCCATGGTATCGTAAGGTGGTTTTACTTAAAGTAATACTCCAGTTTTTCTAAGACCTAATCACTATTTAGCACATCTGTAGCGTTTGTGCAATTACCACAGAGAATTATTTAGACACATTTCCCTGTACTGAGAAAATAACAAGAATTCTGTTTACTCAGAACTCACTGGAGGTGGAAGGGCAGTTGTTACATTTTGTCAACAAGCTTTTTTACCAAAGCTGTTCTTATGTCATTTTATAAAACTTTCCACCACTGGAGCAATACAGTACAAAGTAATTCTGGTTACTTACACTTTCCAACTAAGGTTTTGTTGTTGCTGTTATTCATTTGTGATCAGACCTACATGACTAGATTATTAACGCATAACTGCAAATTCTTCCCCCTGAAAAAGTAGAATTAGAATTAGTAGAATGAATTATACATATTTAAAACTTAATTTACAAATATTATGACTGAAGAATTCGTAAAAAGGGTTCTACAAAAGCACAAACATTTCATTATGGCCCCAACAAATGCCCTTACATGTCCATTATAAGGGAATTTTGATTAAACAAGTTTTCTGTTCTTTTCTCAGTACAGGGAAACGTCAAAATTATTTTTCATAATAATCTGTAGATACAGATGTAGTAAAGATTAGGTTTAAAAACACTGGAGTATTCCTTTAAACGTCCTTTAAAAAGGTTAAATCACCCCCCCCCCCCAGTCTTTTTTTAGGTCTTTCTCTTTAATTTATTTCTCATCTGCTTTAGGCCAGGCCATACCTAAAAAAATGGCAATTAAACCATTTTTCCTTTTAAATCCACTAACCTATGCCCTCCAGTCTACAAAAGCCAAGATGGAATATACTTGCTGCTTCACCTGAGTCTCACACTCTTTCTTGTCTCCCTGTTCTCTGCCAGACACGTGCCTGTGAGACGTTCTCACGCCTACGCCGTCCCAGCATGCACCAGGCGGTGGGAGTGGGCAGCACTGTGCAAATAACGACAGCCTTCTGTGTAGCACCACAGGTTGCTTTTCTCTCTCTCCTTCTGTAATCTCCCACTCCTCTACATTAAAATGGCACGTGTGGGCGCAGGGGGCGGGGCTCTGCGTTTGACAGACAGCTACGTGGGCTGCGGTCACACTCTGGATAGCACTGGAGTTCACGTTAACGATGGGACGCCCGTGTGGCTCCTTGACGTGCTGATTGGAGGAACTCTGGAAGTGGCCGTGTGTGAGAGCGAGAGTGGGTGGACAGTTCCATGTCCAACAAGCTGTTTCCATTTACTCTAGACAAGCGTAGCACCCACCATCAGCACACGCCTGTCAGCCTCCGCTCTCACCCCAACCTGCGGGCGTCCTCCGCTGGATACGGCTCCCTGCCGCGCACCCATCAGCCCCTACAACTCTTCCCCTGTGACAGACGGCTACCGTTTAAATGAAATACACAGTGGCTCGATCACATATTGATCAGCACCAGTGAAATCACCAGTCAAAAGGGGGGGGGGCTGGAGTTTTTCCCCCTACTACAGCAGCCACTCTCTCAGTCTCTGAGGTCCTGATGAAGTCACAGCATCTGCTTTAACCATCAATCTCTTATTGATCACCTGTTAAAGTCGTATGGCCGAAGAGCTCCATCGACTTTTTGTCCTGTTTGATCCCCGTTGGGTAGGGTGCATGGTTGAAACCGCACCGTGGGGAGGGCCTAATGGCCAACTGATGCATTCTTGATTTACAGGCGACAAACTGACACAGATTTATGAACCACTCACAGACCTGTCTAGACTGTATGTAATCTAATCAGAGTGATTTATTAAGCTGTAACTGTCCAACTTATTAATCAGCTAATCAAAGGCCACAGGTCATAAACAGCTAGCTTTGACAAATGACTAATCAGAAGTGAAAGCTAGTAGGCTAGCCCCTAATTAGCAAGATGTGCTTTGAATTATGCTAATTGGTGCATTCTTGTCTTCGCAGATTTCACTTCTTATTAGGCATCTTAGCATGTAAATTTCATTTCAGACAAATTATTTGTTTGAGTGTTTATAGCCAAAACATATCATAATGAATAAAAACAACCAAAGGCTGAGTACAGCTGTGCCATTAACATAAACATGGCTGAGCATCTAATTCAAATCCAAGAACATTCCCAGTGAGCATGAAGATGTTTAAAAAAAAAAACGTGAAAAACAAATCATTGCCAGACATTTATGAGACATATAGATTTGGCCAGAGTGAAAGTGTTCAATATGTCTGAACGTACAGCCAGACTAAACAGCACGTTTCAGACACACACACACACACACACACATGTAACTACAGATGCTACCTGAGCATGGAAAATGTGTCCCTTTCCATCTCTACGCCTTGTAACATTTTCTCTCAAATAATTAAAGGTGTGAAACACAGTTTATCACCCACCTCATTCTAACAATTTTTTCCTCGCTTGAAGAGCTCAGTGGCCTTTTTCTGGGGCGTGCCCACAGAGCACAGAGAGCCACGGACATCTTAATACAATAAAAAGCCAAAATAAACATAATTATCATGATCGTTATAATTATCTGCTACCCTGCGGTCCTTTTATGAATTATTCATTTGGTAGTTAATTAAATGAAAGTGCAAAGAGTGTGTGTGTGTGTGTGTGTGCGCGCGCGTGTGTGTGTGTGTGTGTGTGTGATGTGGGGAGGGTGTTGAGGGGATAAAAGTGGCAGTGGTAGTAAAGTGGGAGAAATTAATCCTTACTCCATGTGAGAGCTGAAGTAGAAACTTCACAGAAAGAGGGAGAGAAAGAACAAGAGGACATACTCATCATTCTTCAACATGTGCAGCATCATTCAACTAGAATTCAGTTTTCTAAACACACTTAGACACACACCTTAACCTCAAAACTGTTGACTAGACTACCCAAACAACACAAATCTTCAAAAAGACCTTTAAAGACCTTGATGCCTCCTTGTCCTGATTGGTTGGATGTTGGTGGTTCCCATGATTTTTTTTTTTTTTTTTTTTTTTTACAGAGGCTGGGGAGTCACACAGTTTCTCCTCTCAGCAGACATTTTATTGAATGTGAGGATAACTTCACCATATTCATAATATTACAAAAAGTGTTCCTGATCCCACCTTACATAGAGACTTGAAAGTGAAGCAGTCATTGTGCATTTATTCTTTAGCACATACAGTGTATGGTTTTTCGAAATTAAGCTTCATATTTCAGTTTATGTGTGTCAAATGTCTGGAAAAAATTGCAACTTGTCAAGATTTGCCCTTAAACTACATTCTCACAGCCACCAAAACCATACTGCCATTGAGACTTGTACTTTAATAGACCTGGCCTATGCCTTGTGTGCTTCCTATGCCAAGCTCTTCTGGTCTATATTGCTCACATTTTGAAAATCCTGTGGCACATTATTGCCTTACGGAAAGTCATAAGGTATTTTTTATTGTCTTTAATGCCTCAGTTGAAACCCCAGTAGACATATCGAGCCTAACTCTACCTAACCGAGTTCCCACTGAACGGCTCTGTAAATCAAACATATTGCAGTTGTGTCCGGCCACTGTTTTTACAATTTTCCCATCATATGAGAGTGCGGGTGTGTGGGTAAGCATGTGTGTATGTGTGTGAGTGTTTATCCTGTACTGCTAAAATCACAGCCTAGCTTGCACTATAATAACATTATGGTCAATTCACTTCATTACATATCAGAGGGCTTGTAGATGCCTTCATTATGGTCTAATGGTATTTGGAGGCTTGTGGTAATCAGTCTCGGGGGAGCCACATCCTTGGTCTGTTCCCCTAACATCAGCACACATACAGCCTTGTCAGCTCCTTCATCGTGCATTACGCCACGCACCAGCACAGAACCAGTCCACACCTCTATTTGAGCTGACTACTAAGGTGCCTTCAAAATGTCTCTTTCTGCAAGGTTGGTTTGCGTCACACATCCAGTACAGGTACAGGCAGATCACCTCAATCAGCAAACAATACAGAGAATATTCACACAATACATTGTATTAGTTATTTATTTACTTTCTAAAGAAGCACTTTGTGGCCAGCAGTGCTGGCTTTCAGCTATATCTAAACCCATCTCCGTTTGCCTGAGCGTGCACACACACAGGCACACACACACACACACACACACACACAAAGAAAGTGAAAAAAATGTCTTCTTATGCACACTAAAACGTGTCTTTACATGAAGATTTATGTCATCCTTAGGCCTGTACAATAATGGCTAAAATGATGATTATTTTGGTTAATAAATAATTAAGATTATTTATCACAATTATTCAAACAATTTAGGGACAAATGGTTCTATTACACTTCATCATTTTAAATAAACAGTATTCCTTCAAATGTATAAACATTTGAATCAAAGTAAGACAACTCCTTAATCATATTAATCTTTTAAATGCTAAATATAAACAAAATTATACTAAAAATGAATAACTAAATACACATGTTACCACAGTATGCATGCAGAAAGACAGTTACAGTTGCGTGCAAAAGTTTGTTTTCCCCCTTGGTTCCATGTTTGTTTAATGGTGTTTTCTCTATGTTTCCTATGTTGTTAAAACCTGTTACTTTTAGCAGTTATCTAAAAGTTTGCAACCTCATTGGCATGCTCTATTTGAATGTGACTCATTAAGGTGTCCAATGACTTAAAACAGTGGACACGTATTTACTTTGTTTTTGTTAAAGCTTGAAAAGTTCAAACAGGGCCAAACTTTCAAGCAGTTTGCTGTGAACAGTGAAGCTAAGAGTCAGTGGGATCCGGAAAAACAGCTATTACAAGACCAAAAACAGAAACGCCAGAGAGATTCGCAAAAATCCAAAACAAACAGCAGGAAACTTGAAAAAGTCCTTAGAGGCAAGTGGAGCCATAGAGTATTTTAAACATACACTTTTTAACTTTTTGACCATTTTTGTTACCTTTGATAGTAAATTAAGGGTATGCAAACTGATATGCACTCAACTGTCAACCATAAAGATAGTGAGCTTGTGATTTAATGAGCCAGAGTAAATAAAAACACATATCTACTCAATTAGCTAGATTTAGCTAAGCTCAGCATTATTGCAGTCAATTGTGTTTCATTAATTGAGGAAGTCAAAAATCATCATCACAATTAAAATACAATTAATTGGGCAGCCCTAATGTCTGCTGTTAATTTCTGGATCTGTTAATTCAATAAACAGTACATGATAAAGAGCTCAATAATGATCATTTCACACACATTCAGCATGACTACACAGATACACAAATCTGTCTTTAAACAGCATGAATAAACATTTGGAAAAGAAATGGAGAGGGCAAAATAATAGCCTCACACACACACACACAGTACCAAGCTCAAGGTTCAGAAGCCCCAGGGTGCTTGGGTAGGTCTGAGGGGCTTAAGCCAGCTAATGCTCTTGGCACTAATACCTCATTACTAAACTCATTCTCTGCAACAAACACACACACACAAACACACACACACACACATCGAGACATGTCCCGGTCCAGCTGGGGCTCCTGTACTGTCAGACTGGCAGACTTTAAGATGCCCAGGTGGCACAGGAAGCCCTGGAAGCATGCCTAGACGGAGACACACCCCACACCCACACAGCCGTTCTCTCCCTTTCTCTCACACAAAGGACAGCAGCGCGGTACCTTGGCGCAATTAGCGCAGCACGCATTGCTGGAGGCACACGAGGAAATGAGCTGAGGAGCTGACTGGGGTGTGAGAGTGGGGTGTGTGTGGAGGGGGTGAGAGTGGCGAGGGGGGTTCTGCTTCGAGGAGGAAATATAATGTGCTATACAACTATGTAAAGCAGAAGGTAATCACTCGGTGCCTCTATAATACCCTGCTCTCCCCTCCACACACTTTTCTATGTGCTCATTCTCGCCTTAACGTGGCCGTTGTTGTGCTGTCACGCCTAAATGAGGATACGGGGGCTCATGACAACAAAGGAAAACGCTTTATAAATTAAACTAGACAACATTTAAAGCCTCCTAATTGGCTGATCCTGTGTGGTTGCTTTCAAATGGTAGGCCACAATGAGGAATTCAATTAAAATGCTTTTACTAAAAGGATCGCCGGGCGATTTATTACTAATGAACCCGTTCACAATCACACAAATTACCGCAAATGAGTGTTTGTAACAAAAGTGATATAATAAAGAGCATGCGTTTAGGGAAAGCTTGTTTGTGTAGCCTCTGTGAGTTGGGCCTCCTTAACCAGAGGAGCGATTCTGATCCGCCTGACTCAACAGCGCCTGCATTAGCCGTTAGCAATTAACCATTAGTCCCACAGGGGGCATCAGCCAGGAAAGCTGGGGGGACGCTAGTTTGGCACGGCCATTAAATTGCTGTTTCTGAATGTTCAACCAACGTGCTCCATCCCCATGTGCTTGCGGGTTTTAGTTTTATGAGTAGGTCTAAGGTCGTGCTCAGGCGCAATGGAAAGAAGCAAACCATTTATTTTTTGAGTGGAAAATGGCGCTCTACTGCACACACTGTTGCGGCACTGAGGCAACTTCCATTCTCTGGAAGGTTCTGCAAAATGCCTAGGCTGCTGTCTTAAAATCTCTGTGTTTTAGGGATTTGTGTTAAAGAAATTTACTGCACAATCCAGAGTTTTTAAAACTTCTCTAACGAATTCCAAAAAAAAAAAGAAGATCATATGAATGGTTCATGGAAGATCTGATTACAAACAGAAGCTGTATAAAGATTTTGATGTAAAAGAATATTACATTACACAGTTCCTGTGTAATGAAAATAGTTGACTGTCAAAGCTTTATGCGATATTCCCGCAGGATTAACTTCTCATGTAAAACTGTTGGTTTGGGAAACTGACAGCATACAAAAGTTAATTGTGTGTCATTATTTAGCCTGGCTACCTATGGAAATTTTGGGGCAGTAGTAGTTTTCCAGTAGCTGTGTGGTAGTGTTGCTACTTTTAGCTTGTAATTAGTTAACTTAAACTATTTTATCAACCAAGTAGTGCTGATAAACGCTATATTTAATTTTTCAAGGTACACACAATATATACTTTAACCCATCAAGTTATGCAGCTCCTTCTTGTCTGTTGGTTGAAAAGATGGCAAATGACTCGAGGAGGTTACTGGCTACGAACAAGATCAAATTTTTAACGAGAACAAATAGTTATTATTAGCTATTTTTGTATTAGTAGAAGAGCTGGCATCAATCATAGATGTAGCCTCAATGTAGTGTAGCTTTAGCTAAACTTTTTCATGAACCAAATAATATTTCTTCAGTCACCTTTTTTTTTTAACTTAAAACTCACAGTGGTTGCCATTCATAATGTTATACACTGTATCTAAAGAAAATAAACATGTGGTGCTTTTTAAAGGTTCCATGTCAGTTAATGTTAGCTAAATCCTTTCTATAGGGTAGAATTTGCTCCTTCCTCTCCAAACTAAATACAATGTTTTGGTTGTACCACTCTACAGTGAGTGTCAACTTTTTATGCAAGATTTATGCAAGATTAGTTGTATGTATATTGTATGTGTACGTATAACTTTTGCACAAGCGAATATAAATGAATGTGTTAACTTTGGCCAACGCTAACTATTTTCATTACACAGGCAGAAAACAAGCAGCAAAGTCTTCTCTACATCTGCCAAACTCTTCTATATATCTTCTAAAGTCTTCTCTACATCCTCCGGGGTCTTTTTCCACATCTTTCAAACTCTTGGCTACATCCTGCAGACTTCTCACTGCGCATGAGAGACTGTGACAAGACGTCAGCGGCTGCGTCCAAAACCAACTGTATTAAATAGTATGCCAAAATAGACAACCTCTACACTATAGGTTATCATAGGTGGCATACTATTTTGCCATACTATTATGTGAACATGGAAAAGCATCCCAAACTATTTACTTAGTGAACTTAGTGAAGTTTACTTAGAGTCCAGTTTAAATATTGAAAAAGAAAAACCACTTTACAGCTGTTACCACAACTTTTACCATACCCAGTTGTACACTAATACGAGCAAATACAGGATAATTATGGAGAATAGATTGTCAATTTTGTAAGGCACAGAGGGGTGTGGAGTGTCCTTTTGGCTTCATATTTTGGGTGCGGTGAAATTGGTCTCTAATAAGGAGCTGACATTTGGCAGCAATACTGCATCCGGGAGTGTTGTAACCCCCCCCTTCAACTCTCTCTCTCTCTTTGTCGCTCGCTTGCTTCCTCGCTCTCTTGTGCTTTCCTGTGGCAGATGGGTACTGGGCATGACAGTAAGGTCAGGAGGTCATATCCACATGGGGTAGGACAGTGTGTGTGTGTGTGTGTGTGTGTGTGTGTGTGTTTGAACAAAGGTGGTGGCAGTGAGATGGGGGGAGTTGTTAATATTGTCCCCAATATGAATGACTATAAGAGCTATGCATGTGTCATGTTCCATGCTGTATGTGTGTGCAAACGCAGACTAAACCATCAAGAGACTAGTTTTAATTACGGGGGTTCCTGAGCCATGCTGGAGGTGCTGAAAAACATAAAACTTCATCATAAAGTAGAAATGCAGTAAGACAGGCAGGCGGGCGAGCAGTAAGGAGGCACTGACTTGAGGTTACATTCCTCACTCTGTCTACTTCCTTATTGTTTTGCTCTCCTCTCTGTCTCTCTGTTTTTCTCACTTTCTCTTGGCTGATCTTTGCCGAGGTAAGCTCTATCACAAATGAACTAAGGACTCAAAGGGGATTCCCTAGTGGCTTCTGTAGTGCGAGTGTGAGGGTGTATATATAAAACCATTCCATTGCATAAAATACATACATAATACAATACCTATATCTATTATAAACCATGTCAAAACTATTTTGGTATATTTGTGCGTTATTCCGACCATGTATGCACGCCTGCGAGAGTTTTGTCTTATACAAAGTGTGTTAAAATACTCAACTACTTTTTTTTAAGCCTTTGTCTGTCAGTGTGTGGGATTGCAGCCAGTCTCGTCTAATTGATTATGTGGCTGAGAGGGTAAGACTCAAAGTCCAGCCGAGGGCCAAGGCTCTGTTACGCACTCTCCCAGAAGGCATTGGTGAAAAGGACGGACAGATTAGGAGTGGATGGAGGTGTGCAGGGAGTGGGGGGGGGGGCGAGGAGGGAGAGCGATCGTTTGCTCTTGGACACGCATCATTTTTTCTCTAAAGAAGTCTGACAGCTGTTGTGTGAGCAGGGAGAACAGAAGGGGGAGGTGGGAGAAAGAGAGGGAGGGGGGGGATGTTAAGGACAAGTAAGGAAAAATTAGACTAGAGTTTGGGGTGAGTTTGTAATTAAGTTTTTTAAAAAAAGTCCCTCCAGCATTGTTGGGAGAGAGAGAAAATGATGGTGGTGCATTCTTGTTTCATTAAGGGGAACAATATTATTAACATCAGACCACACAAATGTGAACACTTGCTTAACAACCACTTTTCTCAGAAAAATTTAAAGGATATATATCCTATACACATAAAGAATCTTTAGCAGGAGGGCGTTGAAGCAATACGGCTCACAGTTGGAGCCAAACAGCTCCTTGGGAAGGTGGGATTTCAAACTGATACAGAACACAAATTGCCTGTTATTTATCACATTTTATTAGCAGCTATTTATCCAGAGCGTGCAGACAAAACAGTGTGCAGTGCACTGGAAATATTCTGTGAGTCATTTCAGCTCTGCTTTATGGAGAGAGGGGGAATTAAATTAAAACAGCGTCTTTGTTTCTCTTAACTTGGTCTTTCAGCAATATCTGTAAAACAAATAATCAGATAAATGCACTTTCCTTAAAAAGATAATACTGGGCTTTATGGCATAAACAGTTGTCACAGGGTGTGCGTCACAAGTGTGCGTCTTTTGTATCAGTATTAGAGGAACGCAATTGTAGAGGAACATCATTAAGGTACATAACTGGACCTAAACCCATTCAATCCCATGGCTCACAATTGTGACTGAAATTTTATTTTGAGAATTTAAAGCATTTAAAGTTGTTAAAAAAATTTTTTATTATTATGTTATAAATTAAATTCTAAGTTTTCTTGATTTCATATGAACATGTTTATGTTGTTGGTGTAATTGGTCACATAACCAGAGCCATTTACTTCAGGCCTGAACCTGAGAAAGGATATTTCTGCATTGAAGCTCAAAAAAATAAAGCAGAATAACTCATGACTTAAATACATAATTGAGTGTTGATAATCGGATCTATTCATATGGCAATAATCTTAAAATATTGTTATTTTAAATGTGTAATTTGTGTTTTATTCGATTTTATTTCATTTGCACAATGAAGAAAAATGCAACTTACTGTATGGTTTTAAACATTTTTAAACAACTGGATCTAATTGATCAATTGATGCAACTTTTGACTCTGTAGTTTCCCACCGGTCACAACTGTGACCAACAATAAAACATACATTTACATTTTTCATTTTTAAAATATTGTTACTTTAAATGCACCAAGAGTAAAGTTATACCAGATGAAAACAATATCTGCGCTTTTCTTATTTTTGCTTTACTATTGTTGGCACAATGAAGAAAAATGTAACTGTATAGTTTTAAACAGTTATAAACAATGGGGTCTAATTAATCATCTGATGCTACTATTAACTTCTGTAGTTTTCAAACAGTCACAATTGTGACCAAGAACAACTTGTGGCATAGGGCTGTCTGGGGAATAACATTCATGTACTCATTTAGCTGGGTACCCTTTTTTATTGTGCAAAGTCTGCTTTCAAAAATAATGTAATGAAAAGTTTCTAAATAACAAAAAATTACTATAAAGATCAGTAAACAGTAAAAACTTAATTTAAATCAATACTTGGTGTGACCATCCCTTGCTTTTAAAACTGCATCAATTCTCTGTCGTGTAGTTTTATAAGGAAATCGGCTGGTAGGTTGTTCCAAGCATCTTGGAAAACTTGTTCTTCTGCAGACCTGTTTGTTATATTTGTTTAATCTTAACGTGTGAGTTTATATACCCACAAAGCAATCAAGTTTTTATTTGTCAAGTGGCTTATTACTTAATATGTTACTTTACCATACAGAAGATTCTCTGTAACATTTAATTCTTTGGAAAATGAATATTTGAAAATCTAAAATTTGCTCTTTTCAAATGACACACTAATGCAAAAAACATAAAATAAACATCTAAGACAAAGTATATATATATATTGAAAATTAGGGTGCCTAAGACTTTTGTACAGTACTATGTGTGTTTTAATGGCCATCCTACAGATTGCGTTGAGGGAGTAGCGTATGACTCAGTGAGCTGTGGTGTAATATGGTGGAGCTCAGTGGGGACATCAAGCTTAGTTCAGCCAGGCTTAGTTCAGCCACTGCTTCATCTCCATCAGGTAAAACAATGCACTGCTAATATTACTGCACACACATACACTGAACTAGATGTGTGTGTTCCTGAGCTACACCCTCATCCACATTTCAAACAGATTACACATTTTGAAGCAGAGTGCGACAAACACCTTTGCCTGTATCGCAGCTGCAAATCCAACACCCTCCCACACACACACACACACACACACACACATACACACACACATTCAACCTTTGAATGGAAAATTTGGCAGTGGTTTAGGCTGACATTGCTAATGTCATTTGCTATAGTGAGTCACTGAACATACTCTTGTGCTGTGGGATCTCCACCTTCTCACACACACACACACACACACACACACACCCACACCCACAACACACAACACACACACACACACACACAGACTTTCTGCTTCCCTTGGCAGTGAAAAATGGTATATTTATGAGAGTGGCTAGACAAAACAAATATCCAGTATCTCTTCCTCACACTTATTCCTCCTTCCCCTTCTCTCTACCTAAGCATGCTAACACGGCCCACTGGCTTTCTGAACACACGCTATTCTCTGTCGCTTTTGTCAAGCTGACAGGCTTTGTTGTGTGGAGAAAGAGAGACCCCCTCTCGTCTCACACACAAGCATGCACGCACACACACATGCACACATACACACATTCCACAGGCACAGAGGTCAAAGGGTGCAGCTGCCTCAATAAAGAGACAGGGGAGTGTGTGTGTGAGGGGGGCGGACGGGTGATTCATTTGCTTTTTCTCTTTTTCTTTCTGAGCTGAAAGCGAGAGTGAGAGAAGAGGAGACAGAAGTGGAGCCATTTTGGTCCTGAAGAGCTCTTGTTGCTTTGGGAATTTTTTGGAGAAAAACTTCTCAGATGAATTTCGGGGCTTTGTGAGCTTCCTCATTGTCTCTGATGAGTGTCAGAGGGTGTGTCCCTCTGTGTGTGTGTGTGTGTGTGTGTGTGTGTGTGTGCGCGCTGCAGCAAGATGTTGTGTTGTTTTTTCCTTTGTCACTTTTCAAAAATCCTCTACAGAACAAGAATTCCTGCAGGGAATGAAGAGTCAAAAACCCAACCAGGGTGATGTATTGATTTCTTTGGGGAGTGTGTGGCGTGTGCAGAATACCATCCTTAGGTTCTGAGGCAAAGCAAAACCTGACTTCAGTTCAGGAAACTTCAACTAGGTTTCACGCTGATAGTGCATGTGCTGATCTGAGGTCAGCGCGGATCAGATCGAAGCCTCAACCATGAAACAGCAGGGCCTGGGAGCAGCACGCTGAGCAAAACCCTGCAGAATCAACAGCAAAACTCAAACAAAACACAAGCTGCTTCAACATGCTGCCTTTCTTGGGTGGGCTGTGGTTTGCTAGATGTTATCCCTAATATTGTGGCAAGGAACTGAAAAAGGAAGAAACCTTATGTTTCCTGCAACTCACTTAACATTCCTCATGTACAAAAAAAAGTAATATTTAAAGCCTCAACCCAGAGCCACTGAAACAGCATCACTGCCCACCAAGGACTGCTGTTGAGTTAACTGACTGAAAGGATTGTAAACATACCTAATTTGATGAAATAGTTGCTTTAGCTAAAGTGATTCCCAGCTGTGACTTCGGTGCTCTTCATTGCAAATAATTTTTGGTTTTGAATGCAGGGTGTCTGTATTTTCTTAATTTCCATGGGACAGACGCAATCTCACTTTCAGCCAGTGTATAGTAATGAAGTACAAATACTTTGTTACATGTGTGCCTTTAGAGAAAATCAGCTGGGAAATAAATAAGAAATAAAGATAAATAAATGTTCAGAGAAATAGAGACATGGTATTCCTAAGGAGTTGGCAACCTTTCATTGGGTACATGGAAACATTGCCTTTACTACTTGTTGAATTGTTGTAATGCTTTAAAATGGTCCATACTCAGCAATGTCAAAATGATGTCAGGTCAAAAGTCTTAGGCTGTTACGAAGCACACTGGTTTGGATACAAATGCAGGGTTTATTAGCAGATTCACTGGCAGACAGATCAAATTGCGTTAGACAGAATCAAAGTCGGGTCACAGGCAAAGGTCAGGTGATCGGCAAACAACACAGTAGAGACAAGGGCAGGCTCGGCGGTCAGGTAAACAGAACAGGTCAAACACATGACTCTGAATTAGCATAACACTTAGAATTGTCACTGTACACAGGCGCAAGACTTCGCCGTGATGTGTTGGTATTTCCTGTTTATATAGGATGAGGTGTAATGAGGGACAAGTGTACGCGATCAGAAGCTGGGAGATTGTGAACGAGGAAGTGAGTTAGTTGAGGTGTCATGTGATGAAAGGCATTGTGGGAAATGGAATTCTGGATCTCGGCCGTAGTTGTGACATGCACATGTAAAGAAATTCCGTAAAGCGAAGATGCTTTCAAAAATAATGAAATGAAAAGTTTAATATCAAAAGATGACCATAGGAACAGTAAACAGTCAAAACCTAAATCAAATCAATATTTGGCATTTGCATTTGTTCTCTTAGTTACACTGTTATGCAGTTTTATAAAGAAATCGGCTGGTAGGTTGTGCCAAGATTCTTGGAGAACTTACTGCAGTTCTTGTGCAGACTTTAACTTTATCACTTGCTTCTGTCTCTGCAGAGAATACCAGGCATCCTTGTTGATGTTTTTATCTAAAAAGTGGTCTATTACTTAATATGTTACTTTGTTCAATCACATTTCTCTGTAAATAATTATCTGTCAAATCTTTTGGAAAATGGATGTTTGGAAATCTAGAATTTGCTCCTTTCTACACTAATGCATGGGGCATAAAATAAACATCTAAGACAAAATTTATAAAAAATAAAAAGAATTGGTTTCCTACTGTATATACTTCATATATATATATATATATACAATCACTGAGCACTTTATTAGGAACCTGTACACCTTCTCATTCATGCAATTATCTAATCAGCCAATCGTGTGGCAGCAG